>BDGG01000001.1:4934438-5020973 GCA_001949185.1 Ramazzottius varieornatus
AAACGATCAGCTGATCGCCGGCACTGTTGGCTATGCAGCGGATGCCTTGCTTTTGTGCTTTTTTAGCACGTTAAGGCGTGTGGTACGGTGCAACGTCAACAGTACGGGCGATCAGCTAATCGTTCTGTGGTCAAACAAAGAGGCAATCAAGAAACTTCACGTCATCGCGGCGCACTGTAGCGGTCAATGGACGATCACTTCCGAACCGTCCAGTTTATTCCAGGAAGGGAATGATGACGAGGTTTTCGGCTCAGACGATAGAGGAAACTCTTCTCTATCCACCTGGAATGTGGGTTTGAGCATCAGAGGCGGCGGATTGGAAAAATCCCCTCGTGATGTGGGGATGGAAATTTCGAGAACCGAGCTTCTCAAGTTGCTTAAGTCCAAATTTGACAGTATCCACTACCCGAGTCGATGGTCCACCAACTTCATAGTTCCTTCCGAAGAAGCTGTACAACAAGAAGCCGCTAGGAAGATTAACGGTGATCGCGTATCAGCGAGTAAGGTCTTCAAGATTCGGGCACCGTCTTTGTCCTGTGAGCAGTCGGACGCCTGGAAAACTCCTCTTGTCCCGAAGGACGACCCAGACTTCTCTGGGCTGTTTCTTTACATCGACAAGAACGAGCTGACGTTGCTGTTGAAAGAAGCCAGGAAGGAGCATTATCCCAGAAAGATATTCACGGCACTGTTGGGTGAAGACGGGTTGCGGTTCTTGCAGCAATATCGAGCTGAATACTACCTCACGGGCTTCGACGGAAAGATCAAAGGACCACCGAAAGCTGAAGGTGTTTTCAGCGAAGCCTTCGTCGAAACACTTCGCGGTAAGAATAACTGGGATCTCGGCCGACAAACTCGACCGTATTGTTCTTCCAAGTGGTGTACAGTACTTTTTCAGTGATATCGGCTGGAACAGTGCGCCACTGAAACGATCTGGTCGAGTTTGTAGGCCGAGCTTCCAATGCTCCGTTATCTGAGGCTAATGTGTGTGCTTGTGTTTTATGGTAATTTATCTGGGATAGTTATTTCCTTTGCAGTTCATCTGGTCAGGAAACACTCTCGAAGATGCAAGACTGTGGTCAAAAGGGTGCCTGAACTAGACTCAAATGACTAGTACGAACTGATGGACGACTTCATCGCCGAGATGCCTCAGCTGCCGAGCGCCAGCCATCTCGAAGCTGTCACGAAGAAAAGCAAAACAAGTTGGTTCCTCTGTCAATAAGAGAGCTCGGCGTACAAAGTCGACGTTTTTCAGATCGTTTTTCAAGTGGCGCACATTTTGAGCGAAATGAGCTGCTAGTGTGCGTCTCTTGGGGAAAAGATCTGGCTGAGTTTGTTTGGCGGTCCTCCCACACTGTATCTTGACGTTCAGATACGCGAACCGTCCATGCTATAATAACAACATAGAGTGTTCCAGAGGTTTCGCCATAGAAGAACACCATCGTAGTAGCTCCGCCGAAGCCCTCAAAAGACGTGGAGGGTATTCTGCACGATGTGAACATTACGAGAAGACTGACCGAGTTCGACGAAAACTCCATGGACGAACGTGAAGTTGACTTCTCACATTACGGCGATGAGGATGATGGTCATGAGTACGAAGACCGACTTTCAAAGGCAGAAGAGTGCCTGGTCGGCGACTTCGACTTGTCGAAGTTCCTCGTTGCCGAACCAGGCCAGCATTCTGCCCGAAAGTGACGAGCTGCAGCTGGATCATCCATCTTTCTCCGATCTGATCATTACCGAAATCCATCCCCCTCCTGCACGTGCGAGGAAACAGCAAAACAGTCTTTCCAACCACGCTTGCGCTCGTTCATTCACTTCCCAGTCAGGAGGCCATTCTTCAGACTCTGAATCAGAACTCGACAAGAACTCTGACACGGACTCTGACACGGAAAACACCAAGGGAATGTCCAGGCAGAGCAGAATGATTAGAAACGGTAAGAATTATACTTTCTCTTCGAACAATTCAGTCTTGCTTGTTTCAACTGCTTTTGAGATCGAAATCTGTTTTTGAATTTGTCAAATTTATTTGAAAAAGCTCGGCAAACGAACTCGACTGGATCGTTTTCTCAAGGGGCGCATAAATTTAGCCAGTATCATTGGAGAGTGCGTCACCTGTAAAACGATCTGGTCGAGCCGGTTTGTTGCGCTCCCACTCATCGAAATTATTTTTGCAACCGCGAATTTTGGCAGTCGTACTTATGTTGTCTTCCGTATAGGCAAGAAACGAGACGGTATGGCTGTAGAACCTCCGGACGATCCGTTCAAGGTTGCAGTTTTCCGTAGTGTCCTATACGACGATAAGATTCCTCATCCGCCGCCGGAACTGGACTGCCAGACAGATGGACCCGGCAAGGTGCGGCTGACTGCCAAGGGTAGCAAGAACAGACACGTGTACATCAAACAAAGGCAGCAGAAGTACCTGCTGGACAAGTATGGCTGGAGACCCAGATCGTACCTCGTTCATATCCTGGAGGAACTACTAGGTGCAAGGGGATGGAACTTTATCTTCGCGCGACGTGAAGAACAAGCCAAGACCAGTGCGAACAAGATAAAGTACGCCACTCTTCTCCACCTACTGACCGACGAATTCGTCCAACTCCTTCACAGTAAGAACTTTTGGCTAAGATACGGTGTGATTCTCCAAAGTACTGAAAGGTTTCCTGAATTTAAGTAAAAGCTCGGAAATTAGCTCGCCCAGATTGTTTTCTCAAGTGGCGCACTTTTCCAGCTGACTGTTTCGCAAATGTGCGCCACTTGAGAAGACAAGCTAGGCGAGTGTCTTTTTGCTTCCAGATGCTATCACAGATAAACACAGAAGTACGTCCGAAGCTTAGTGCTGCTAGTGTGCCACCAAATTTTTTTTCATTTCCAGCGCACATGGAAGAGAAGGGGTTGGCCATATCCGAGTGGGAGCTTCGGAGAACTCTGAAAACTCGATTCAATTATTATCTTCAGCCCCGTCGCAAACAACTACCGAGCTCTGTGCCAGAAGGCTCGCATGACTGATGGAGATGGTGAATTAATGGATGTCGGCAAGCAAGAAACCAGCGGCCCGCTGGAAGAACCACCGGACGACCATCTAGTGGTTAAGGTCTTTTACAGCGTTCTACCCGGCGACACGGAGCCTCATCCGCCACCTCTACTGGACTGTCAGCTAGACGGTCCCGGTAAGGTTCCGCTGTCCATAGAGGGTTTCGAGACTCGGCACTTATTCGTCATCCACATAGAACAAAAGTACCTGTTGAAACGGCACAAGAAGCCAACAAAATACATACATCAGCTGCTCGAGCAACTTCTGCCGTCTAAAGCTTGGGACTTTGTTTTTTCTCGGCGTGAGCAGTGGCTAAAAGTGAACTCGCGCCGAAAAGCCATTCCACTGTTCCGGTTGTTCACCAATGAATTTCTGCACACCTTGGAAGGTAGGTAGTAGTATGACAGAAAGAAATTCTTCGTTCATCAAGTAGGACGGTAGTCTGGGAAATGGGAATGATCGTTATTTTTCAGGTGGCGCACATAATACGTAATAATAGGCTTGGCGCAAGTGATTTGATTTAAGCAAGTTAATATCGGGCAATGGGAAATTTTCACCATAATTTCCCGAAGTCTACCCGAAGTTAAACGAACTGCACGAAATTGCCCATAATTGTCCGAAGTTACCTGAAGTTTTGTAGCATCGCTCCGACGTTCTGAAACACTTTCTGAGATTCGTCGATGTTGTCTGAGTCATTCTGAGATCTTCTTAGTTTCTGGCAATTCGTTTAATTTAGGGTAACCTTCGGGCAGTAATGATGAAAATTGCTTATTACCCGAAACTAACTAACTTCAATTAAATTGCCTGCGCCAGGCCTAGCATGTCTCCGTTGTTACGGCTGACCGTGTTGCGCCAATTGGGAAAACGATCAATTTCAAGGCGTTTGACGATATCTCAAGTATATTAGAAAGTCGAACAGGTGTTTGAACGATGAGCCTAATTCGTTTCAGCGCACATGGAAGAAATCGGTATGCCACTTTCGATGAAGGTCATTCGGAAGGTAATAAAGACCAGAAACGATTACGAAAAAGTTCGGCGTGCACGATTAACTCGAAATAGCCGCTCTAGCTGCCCCCGGTCGAAAAGGAGTCCTGCAACTGGTTTGTTTTCCGACGACGAAGAGGATATTTCGCTTGCCGACGAGTCTGACGACAAGGAAGAGATGCCAATGGACAGCCTAACAGAAGAAGAATCTTC
This sequence comes from Ramazzottius varieornatus, assembly GCA_001949185.1. Lineage (NCBI taxonomy): Eukaryota > Metazoa > Tardigrada > Eutardigrada > Parachela > Ramazzottiidae > Ramazzottius > Ramazzottius varieornatus. The sequence continues at coordinate 4,938,667 of BDGG01000001.1, forward strand.
CAGAGATCTTTTAGATGAAGAAGAGAACGATGTGTCCGACCTCCCCACAGTTAAGAAAGCAGATCCAGGTAGGGTCTTTACTATTGACACACCTTCGCTGGCCTGTGAGGAACCTGAAAGTGAGGAACCTGAAAGTGAGGAACCTGAAAGTGAGGAACCTGAAAGTGGAAAGGTGGCTTTGGTCCGGATGGACGACGAAGATTTTCCTGGTGTGCTGTTCTACTTGGACCAGAAGACCCTGGACGGCTTGCAGAATGACTGTGCACGTCGAGGAAAGAACAACTACCCGAGAAAGATATTCGCTGCCTTGTTGGGTATAGAAGGCATGTGCTTCTTGAGAGAACGGCGAATGGAAAATCAAGCACTGTTCGGCGGGAAAACCACTTTCGGCGATAAGTGTGCAGAGATCCTTTTCACCCAGGGTTTCTTTGATACTATCCGCGGTACGCCAGTTGTGAAAGTTTTTCCACCGGATCAATAGTTGATTTCAGTTACTAGTCTGAAATAGATCGGAATCTACAGTATTCGTGCAGTAATTATCCACAGTGGTTTTCGGTTGCAGTGCATTTGGCGCGGTACAAAATTCCAGTCGGCTTGATGGAAATACGTACGATGGTCAGTGATTTTGTTTCCACAATGTCTAATATCGATATTGCCCTTCTTGAGGTCAAAGGCTACTCAGATATGGTGATTAAAAAATTTTTGACAGATGAGCGATAACTGGGGCGTCGGCACGAAAATCCACCAGAACGTTTTCCGTGAGTGGCGCACGCTCGCAGCCAAGAATGGTGGAAACATGCGCCACTTGAGGTGACGATTTGGCCGGAATCTTTTGCCGATGTCCCGAGTTCAGTTTCACTGATTCATATTTTGGATCGATCCTTTCCCGAGAAGGTCCGCTCCTCGAGCACTGCGATGTACAGCAGCACGAGCAGCCCCACAGTTGTGATGGACGTGATTGACTTCGAAGTTATCGCCAATAGACAGTCGGGTCAGCAAGAAACCATAACGATTGACAGCAAGGACATTGGAGAAATGGACGATGGTGCACTGCTGAGTCCAACGAGCCCGACTGAAAATCGAGTACCCACGCCGGTGGTATACAGGTCCATCGTCAAGCGTATTTTCCCACCTCGCTCCTCCGTCAGCGTACCTCGCAGCCCTGAAATCACTGTATCGGAAGTGCGAGCTGACAGACCGAAGAGGCACTCTAGGAACCCGAATGTGGAAATCTACAAGGAGCCAGCTTGGTCTTCGGAAGACGAACAAGAAGAACACAAGTCTGATGAAGAATATCAATGTGAGGAAAACACGGAAACGGAAGGAGAAGACGGTGACGATAGCATCATGGGGTTACCGCAAATCCGGTTAGACCGGAAGGGAAGATGGTCGTTTCAAAAGAATCCTCTCGGACGGAGGCTAGAGATACGGTGCTGAAATTTCCTCCTCCAGCTGGCGTCGTTCTCGTAGCGCCATTCTCCGTAGTGAAGATCTTCAATACCCTCAGTGACAATGGTGACCAATCCGTTCTACCGCCGTTGCTCAACTGTCAGACACTGGCAGATGGGAAGGTCCCATTAAAGACGGAGGGTGTCGATGGCAGAAACTTGTACCTGGACCGGAAGGAGATGGACAGTTGCCGGTCTGACTGCGACAACTCGCAGTCTGTCTCCATCGAGCGACTGGCCAACGCATTGCTTGGACTTGAAGGCTGGAATCTTATCATGCAAAATCATCTTCGAAAATCTGTAAATCGAAGCATCTCCGGCCAGCCCATGGATTTGCTGTCAGAAGAGTTCCTCATTCTTCTCCAACGTAAGAAATGTCCGGCGAGTGTGCGGATTCTGTTTTTCAGTGTTAAACAAACTCAGCCAGATCCTGTTCCCAAGTGGCGCATGTTTTCACATTTATTGGCTGTTGGCATGCGCTAACCGAAAAATCTGGTTGAATTTGTCTGGCGAGCTTCCATTTCTAGCAAGTTTTTGGAAAGAAAGGCAACGATTATTTCTTGTTTTAGGCCATATAAAAGACACCGGTCTGCCCATGTTGGCAGTGGATATCCGTAACAGTATCTTGAATCGGTGTACTTCCTTGGCTCGACATAGACCGTCCCTGGGAGAGGCAAAATATCCTGCTCACATGGGCTCGAAGAATGGTCTGTAGTTCTGCTCGTTTCTCAGCGTGCGCGGGCTTCGGTAGTGAAAGATCCGTCAGCTATATTAATTACCTCCTGACTCCAATAAGGTGCCTCTGAGGGCGATATTTGAGTTAGTTACGTCTTCGCTTTCTTCCGTTTCGACAGACTGTTTTTTCCTGAGTCCTGACCTCTTCACGGCCAATTATTCCGACATACTTTGCTCGTTCATTCTTGTCATAAAAAATATGAAGATAAACTGGACCTTCTACCGCTGGTTGGGCAACAAATCAGCACTGAGCAAAGCTTTTCAGAAAGGCGGGGCCAAACTGCACCGCGTGGTGCGGGCATCGGGAAAAAACAGGATGTTTCGACCAACCAAAACACTCGTCTAACCGCAGGAGAGTCTGCCGATTGGTTACAATGTGACTACTTTCTTCCCAATGATCAATAAACTTTTTTCCGTCAAAGTTCACAGATACTAAAACCGTAAAAAAAGCGCATTGTTTATCGCCAGGCTCCAGCTATAAAGAATCCAACGAAGGCATTAACTAGAACTCGAAGTCGAGTCTTCCGGATGCTCTGACTCGATTTCCTGCGCGGTACCAGCATCACCTTGTTTCCCAGCTTCCGTGTTCAGGACGAAACCTTTCCGCTGCGGGATGGAATTTTTCAGTGCAACCTCCCAAGAGCCAGTCTCGTGCAGCTTCATAAGAATCTCGTACACCTGGTTGAGGGTCAGGATAGTGCTACTACCATGTGGGACGATCCTCTTCATGTGCTCTTTGATGGGAAGGCGGACAGTCTGACAGCCAATGCCTTCTGCTCTGTCCATACTGGCTCTGGTCTTTGGTGACCCATCCACCAAGCCTCCAATGACGTAGACTTTCGCTGGGTCGATCTTTTCTAACACATTAGGTGAATCAGGCGAACAGTAAACGATGTCTTCTTTCGCGAAAACCTTCTCGAGAGGCTCTTCGTGGGTCCGAATCTGTAACGACAAATCAGTATCAACCTAACTCGCGCATAACGTCAACCTCCTCTTACCGAAACGGCATATTGACACTGCAAAGTGCAAAAATCCGCCACCTTCATGACGTCACAAGCCACTTGGGACCCATAACAAAAAACACTATTACTATGGCATTCCGGTCAAACCTTTTACGCGATCTTCAGCTTGTGCTCACCTTGTAGTGTTCGAAGCCAGAGCATCGTTTCAGGACTTCGTCGTACAGCGTTGTTCCTTTAACGAAGCTGCACAGGTTGAGGCAGAAAGGATTGGCAAATTTCTTGTTGGACGAATACATGTAGCAAATTTGACTGGCCAGCTGCCCAATCTCTTTCGGCGACATGATGTCCACAAAGCTCATATCCACCACTAGCTTCACACCGTTCGTCAGGGCATTGCTGAGCTTCTCGAGGATACGGCGGCGCGCGACTTTGTTCGAAGGAATTTCTTCACCGGGCATCGTCATCTGCTGATTAAGACGCCGCCGAGCAGCTAACTTCTTCCGTTTTCGTTGTTCTTTCTCGTCTGGCCTCCGTTGTTTCAAAAGCTCAGCACGCTTCTTGAACTTTAGTTCCTTCTTGAGAGCGTTCTTTGATAACACAGGTTTCCTTGTGGCTTCCGGTTGGGCATCGGCATGTCCAGTGCTCAAAGTCTCGCTCGCCGGAAGTGCCTCACTGCCATCAGCTGCACCCACGCAATCCACAGCCGACTCGGCCAGATATGAATCCTTTGAGGCGTTCATTTCCTTCGCTTCTTCGCAGTCCACCTGCAACCAAGCAGAGTACAGTCGTTAGTAGGACTCCGAACTTCGGAAGGATGATGAACAGGACAATTTGCAACAGTGGACTTGAACACTGATGACCTAAACAAAATTGAAATTAAAACCGTGCTCCTGCAACTCCTCAGACTCCCTGTTTTACTGCAGCAGGTTCGCTTGATTGTTGATTCAATCTGTAATCCACGGAGCCGATCAACAATCAAGCGAGAATACTTCAGTGAGACTGTGAAAGGGGGTTTGAGAGGTTCTGACGTCTGCATGGATGGCGCCTATATAAAGTCTGCCGACCAGCCCCTGGAAGTAAACAGTGACAACGGGGATTGGAAGAACTTTGCTATTTGTATAGTTCTTCCAGAAAGTCTTGGATCATCCTGTTCTCGCCAAAGCATGCTCAAAAACTGTCCATCAAACTCCTTCACTGGCGATCAGTAGCGCATGACACGCCTACATGTCTCTGAGAGCGCTTCCGCGCTCTTTGCACTCACGGCTTCGTGACAAATGGACAGATGACCGGACATGGGAAGTAACCAAATGCTATTTTCAGACTATGAATTTTTCCTTCAACATATTTGGAGGAATGAGTGGAGCCTATGCTCCTTACCAAATGCCAGGGCTGACCACGGGATTTCCTATGGGTTTCCCGCTGGGTTCTCCGTTTGGCTTGTCCCTCAGTCACTCAATGGGTATGCCTCTGCTGGGAACTCTCGCTCAACCGAGATTAACAGCCGATGAGTGGCTGATTCTACAGGGGATGACAGCGAGCCAACTAGTCACTGCAGCAACCCAACCAGCTGTTCCATCCATCAGCCCTGGCGCTCCGGCCATTCAGCCGTCCAACCATCGTGTCCCTCAAGCCAGCTGCTACCATGCTTCAGCGGCTACCAGCAGCCCCGTCAGTACGAGTCGACTGGATGTGAAGATCAATTTGGGGTCGATCAGCCCACCGCGCAAGCCCTTCGATCACCGTCGCCTCGGCAGTCAACCGCCTCACAAACATAACTCAAACAGAAACCGAGGTCGAGACTACGGTGGGTGTGGCGATGCTCGTGGCCGCTCTGACGAACGCGATGGTGGTCGTAGAGGCGGTCATGGCGCTGGACGGGGCGGTGAACGTGGCGGTCGTGGACAACGAGGAAATAGCGTTGGAAGCGGTGGGCACCAGGGAAGTGGACGTGATAGTGGCGGACAAGGGCTAAGCCGCCCCGGGGACTATGAAGGAGGATGGCCGACGAACGACAACCAAGACTTCGACTCGCCCAGCCAGGCGGATCAAGCTCCCGTCGGTACTGCCAGATTCGGAGGGCGATCCTAAGTTGGCGGAGAAGACCCTCGCGACGGACAGCAAAGACCCAACCACACGTGGACCAGCTCGAGCATCAAACCGGGAACGACGGAGCCAGTCGGACATGTAAACAGACGAGTGAGCACCTGGACGAAGGCGGAGAGAACGTTCAATCATTCCTTGCTTAGTGGTTTGCTCTCCCTGCTATGGTTGTGCGAGTTTTCCACCTCTTCTCTGGTGCCTGATCTCGTATTGTAATTTCTATGTGCCGAATCTTCTGAAGTTAGTTTTGATCGCTTCCGCTTGCCAAAGCTGTTATTACTGTATTTTTATGTTTTGTTATCCTTTGACGATCGAGGAAGCCGTCAACTGTGTAAAGGCAAATACCTTCACGTCGATAGGCAAAGTACTAGGACCTGAATGTTGGCGAATTAAGCAAATCAATGGGGAATGTTTGGGGGGAGGGGGAGAGTTTTACTCTATAAAAGTAGACATTGCGTAAAAGTCAGACTGAGGTAGGATCTTCCTCGTTCAAGTCGAGGATCATTTCTTAAATACCAAAAAATACACGACATACAAAAGGTTGGACGAACGATAAGACATAATAGAGTCATCGACATATGATACTGAGATGGCTATAAAATCATCGGTGAAATCACCGGTGAGATCACCGGTAAAATCACCGATGATGCAATAAGTGCGGAGATGACTGTAGGTACTCTACAACTGGATTGTCGAGGCTCAATAAATCTTTCTATGTATGGGCCCTTAGGATCAGGGCCGGCATGTATCAAGCTTGGCACATGACATCGTGCGCCACAGTCGCTTACGCACTGTAAATAAGCCTAAGCCAGTATGATCATGATATTACTTTGATACGTTCAACACAGGCCGCGTCGGCCCCGCTCAGGATGGCCTAATTGACGCGCTCCTTATTAGCAATCACAATCCTGCATGATAATAAACTCACAACAGCCCCCAAGTGCCCACCTGCGAAGTGCGCCTCCTGTTGTGAGGGGGTGGTCGAAAGACTTTATATTAAGTTTGTAAATTCCAGGCCGAATACCCTTGGTGTGGAAAATAGGAAAGGAATTCCTAATATTCCTATATTCCTATTTCCTTCTCCAGAAGGTCCTCGCAAAAATCTGGATTTCCAAAATCCCATTTGCCAGTTTAGTTCTTTTTACATACCCTTCTTAACAGTAACCATGATCTGAAGTTATCAACAAATAATGGTTTTGAGTCTGAAAGCCAGCTAGAGATTTTCCGATCCGAACTTTCGGTCTTGTCGGACCTGAAAGTCCAAGAGAAAATCGAGGACTTACGCACAGTTGAGGGCGCCGCGTACTTTAGTGCGACGGATCGTAAAATGCTATTGGTCGTACAACTGAACGACCAATTAGCCTCAGTGGTACGCATGTGTGAGCCAGCATCGGGTTCAGTTTTTCGACAGGATCTGCTGGATCTTCGACTGTTTACCTCGTGGAATTCCTAAATTTCCTCCGATTTTTGCTAGTTTTCCAAATAGGAATTCCACCGTTCCAAACGGCTACCCCTCGGAACGGAACGGAATTCCAGGAATGGAACGGAATTTGGAAAGGAATGGATTTAGGAATTTACAACCTTACTTATATAGGCCCCATCCATGGACTTGTGATTTCTGAAATCTGAACCCGAACACTGAACCGGCTAGAACGCCAAACGGCTAAAGTCGCTAAACCGAACGGTCCGAACTTTCCTTGCTCTCCTGGATTTTATTTGTTACTCCTCATCATTTCTCGGCGGCTCACCCTTATCGGAGCCTTCACGTTGCTGTCTGTCTGAAACGCAGGACGCGACGAAGAGGTGCTCGAAGTGTCTGGAAGAGTGAACAATTGGATATTTCACAGCTGAGGTGCGAGTGAGCTGTGGGAGCAGCCCAGAATGCAGAAGTCCATCTCGCGGGATATTTTCGAAGGAGCGAAAGATGCGGACATACTGTCCTTTTTTGGTATGGATTCTAACAGGTCGACAGGTGTTTCTGGTAAGTTTCAGTTGTGCCAAAGACGCTTTCGTTTCAGACAGCCATCCTTTCAATGCGCTTGATCTGTTCACAAGTTACTTATGTCGTCGGAACTCCTCATCTGCAAGTCTACGGTTGGAATCTCTGTTTTAATAATATTGCGAGTTATTCTGCGTTTTTCATGCCTGTTCTTCTCACGTATCTTTCAGGACATTCGTACACTTCTTATGTCTGGAACATGATTCCGTATACTGGAAGAAGCGTCTTGGGACTAATACCGAGGAGACCAGGTAAGACATCAGTATTGCTGTACTGTTCGCGTATGACGTCAGGACGCTGCGGCACATTAACAGCCATCTGTTCCGTTACGTCATGAGCCACTTAAGCGGAATTTCAACTGTAAGCTATTTGTATAGAACTTTCAGTCGGGATTTCCAGGTGGGCTTTCCTCGACTTCACGGATGACTTCTTTGGATGGGACAATGACAAGCCGATGCTTATCTCTGAGCATATACTGGAAAAGATATCGCAGTCTGCGTCTTCAAATAACACTTCTGGCGATCACCTCGTCGCCATCGACTCCACGACTAGCCTTCTCCTGAGTCTTTCCGTGACGGAACTTGCCTCCCTCCTCGCCCGAATCCCCAAAGTAATATCCGGTATGCTTTGATGTTTGGTGATGCCTGTAGGCTCATTGGTTCTTCGTCGATATGCTCTGACTAACTTCTTTCCTTAGATCGTGGGAAGCCGGACTGTCGGAGTTCCATTGTCCTTCTGCATCACGCCGATCTGTTCGACCATCAGGCAGAACGAGTTTTAAGGGCTCTTAGTTCTTCCTGCATTACTTTAACATCCGTCGGCTTCAGCAAGTCAGAACAGCAAGAGTGTATCTGCCAAGTCCACCATCAGCAGCACCAAGAGTCCTTCAAAAAGCAGGTTTGTCTCTTTCTTTCCGTTCCGTAATCCGGGTATCAAGCAAATCCGCCTTGTAAGTTTCGTCTCGTTCACAGGTCGAACGGATCACTATAAGTAAGCACTGGAAGACTTCTTTCGACCTGGTCAGTGGCTCGCGGGGACTTTCTTCAGGCAAAGCTGCGATATCGCAACGAGATTCTGAGGTGAACTGGAGAGTAGGACCGTGTGGAACTTTCGGATTGAAGTTTAATACTGATTTTTGTGACTTTCTATTCGCAGACGGACCCCACTGGAAAGCTGTCTTTCAACTTACAACTCAAAGACAGTGAAAAAGTAGCCAGGAGCCAAGTTCAATTGCCGCACACGAAAGGTGGCAGAGTTATTTATTACGAGCCCGACGAAGCTGATGATATTGATTACGAAGACCCCGACGAATAGAAACGAAACTATTTCTTTCACTTTCGTCATGTTTTGCGTTTTAGTACAGTCGAAAGCTGATGTCTCGATTCGTCTTACAACTGCTCGCACAACCAAACGTGGACAAATTATACAATGCCTTCTTTCAAGCATATTCGATACACAAAATTTGTAGTTAAAACTGCAAAGCCCATATTCATCTACTGCACAAAGCTAGACATGAAATTACCGACGATCTCCTTCATCCTCTTATCGGTAGCATCTGTTAGTTTTCCTTCCTCTCGGATGGACTGAAGGACATCTTGGTGATTGTTCCTCATTTCTTGTATGAAAGCCGCTTCGAACTTGGTGATCTTTGAAGGTTCAATCTTGTCTAAGAAACCACGGACACCAGCATAGATTACTGCCACCTGATCTTCAATGGGCATCGGCACTGCAAAAGATCACAACCACATCGTCAGTAACTCTCCTCACGCTCATTTCATGCACGTGCATATAGACGCGCCATACAGTATAGATGAGCAGGTGTATGCAAGTAACGGTGATCTTCCATTCTTACCATATTGTCCTTGTTTGAGGAGCTCAGTTAGTCGTACACCTCGGTTGAGAAGACCTTGAGTGGCAGCGTCCAAATCGGAACCGAACTGGGCGAAAGCTGCTACCTCACGGTACTGAGCCAACTCCAGCTTCATGGAACCAGCGACCTGTCAAGAAAATCAGCCGTAAGTATTCCGAAGTAAGGAAGAGAGACGCTAAGAGAAGGTAGGTTTGGTTTACCTGTTTCATGGAGCGGGTCTGGGCAGCAGATCCGACACGGCTGACAGAAAGACCGACGTTGATGGCTGGCCGGATACCTTTGTAAAAGAGTTCAGTTTCCAAGAAAATCTGTCCATCAGTGATGGAAATGACGTTGGTGGGGATGTAAGCTGACACATCACCAGCTTGGGTCTCAATGACAGGCAAGGCCGTCAAGGAGCCACCACCGTGAGCTGGACTCATCTTGGCTGCTCGTTCTAACAGACGCGAATGCAGGTAAAAGACGTCACCAGGGTAGGCTTCTCGACCCGGAGGACGACGCAGCAACAGCGACATTTGACGATAAGCGACGGCCTAGGGGAAAAAAAGCAACAAAAACCATCAAAACCGACCATTCGAGCATGTATGTCCCACAAGAATAGAAACCAAGGATATCCGCAGTTATCGCAGCGATCAGCTACCTCGGTTTCTGCTCCAACGTCTCAAATGAACCATTCAGATAGAAATCAGGATCCGCCCGCAATGTACCATACACAAGGCACCTCGGTTTCTATCCAAGCGTCACATTATTCCGCAGAATTTACCTGCTTGGACAAATCGTCGTAAATGATCAAAGCGTGTCTTCCACTATCACGGAAGAACTCTCCCATGGCGCAGCCAGAATATGGCGCCAAGTACTGCAGTGGGGCAGCATCGGAAGCGGTGGCACTGACGATGATGGTGTACTTCAAGGCATCAGCATCCTGCAGACGCTTGACCAGCTGGGCCACAGTCGATCGCTTCTGACCGATGGCAACGTAAATGCAATACAGTTTCTTCTTCTCATCGGCCGATTCGTTGAATCGCTTCTGGTTGATGATGGTATCGATGGCGATGGCAGTCTTTCTGCAATCGGGATATCCGACTCAGATTTCTTCTTCTCAATCCGATCGAAACTCAGAAAAACTTCTCGAAAAATATTTTTAGGGTATTTCTTACCCAGTCTGACGATCTCCAATGATCAGTTCTCGTTGTCCACGACCAATGGGCACCAAACTGTCCACAGCCTTGATACCAGTCTGCATGGGCTCTCGCACGGATGCACGAGGGATGATACCAGGTGCCTTGATACCCACTCGGTACCGCTGAGTGTCTTTCATTTCACCCTGTGAAGACCGACCGATGAATCTTTCGTTCACCCGACCAAACTCAGAACAGTTAATAACAGTACACGCTGGCTCTTCCCTCTACGCACCTTGCCATCGATGGGGTTACCCAGAGCGTCGACAACACGGCCCAAAAGTTCTTCTCCGACGGGAACGTCAACGATAGCCCCGGTTCGCTTGACGATATCACCTTCCTTGATCAACTTGTCGTTACCAAAGACGACAACACCGACGTTGTCAGGTTCCAAGTTCAGGGCCATTCCCTACAGAAGCAAGGAGGATGATCAGCTGTTCCAGGCGTGGTCTCGATCAACAATCAACGTCAGCAGCACATACCCAAAACCACCCCAATACCATGGTAAACTCTCCCAAAATCTGTCACTTTTGTCCAACTCGTTTTACATACCTTCAAACCACTGGAAAATTCCACCATTTCCTCGGCTTGGATGTTCTTCAGACCATAGACACGGGCAATACCGTCACCAATAGACAAGACGCGGCCAGTCTCCTCTAGATCAATCTTGGGCGCTGCGCCCATGATGCGCTCTTCCAGGACAGACGATGTCTCCGCTGACGTGCCTGCAACGATTATTTTGCTCTAAGCTCATTGTAGATCACCTACAGTTACAGATTGGTATTCAGACGTACTTTTGGCAGCCAGGAGCGACGATGTGGTGGAAAGGGAGCGAGCGCTGAAGGCCGAAGTTGCCGCACATCGTGGCGCGATCTTGGTCGCCTTGCTGGCCAACTGCCTCGCCAACTGTCCTGAGATACGCACAGATGAAGCAGCCATCTTGCTTGTGTTGGGATGCGGAAGATGGAGGATGACTATACAGATCGGAGTAAAAGAGGAGGCTTCGGAAGATGGGCAAAGAAGCTGGAACTGCGTGTGTCTTTTCGCCGTGATCGCCCTGCAAAGATCTTACCGTATTCTGCTGAATGTAGGACCGGGCCACGTGGTATTTGTCCTTCTGTTCAGTAGGCGTTTAGGCACGTGGTACGGTGTGTAGGCAGCTAGATACTAAAGAACGTGGACAGAACGCAAGGAGCGATTTGGAACGCCCACATAGCCACTGATGGCAGGCTGAAAGGTGCCACAAACTCACGATCAAATTTCTTGATTGAACAGTTCAACAATCAATCGTCCGCACTGGAAGTGGCGGGGGTTTCGAAGGGTTACCAAAACCAGTAAAAATTCAATCTGTATTCAACGACTTGCTGGACCTCTAGCTTGTAAGGAACTCAGCGTCTTTTGACAGCTTCGTTTTGTTCTCTGTTCTTTAGTTTTCTCGAAAAGCTTCGAGACCTTGCCTCTTATACTCGAACTCTTTCATTTGTGTGGCCAATTTTCATTCTTCGACCTGCAACTGGTTAAGCGCTCATCCGCGCGTTTGCAGTCTTTGGCGGTCTCACCATCTTCCGGGTATTCGGTATCGCAATGCGGAACAGATACGGTACATTACTTTGTGGAATCTGCAACCTCCGAACCTACAGATTTATTGCAAAGTCGATGCTGAAGGCAAAATGCGCAGTTTTCAAGCAGGCTCGACGGCGCAGCTCAATCAGCATTTTATTGTATTTCAGGCGAAGGCGATTTGAATTGGCACAGTAACGTCACTACATCTCGAAATGGGTCGGCTCACGCCCATTTCCATCATTTCTAGGATGGCGATGGGGCATAGGACCAACTTATCCGATGGCACTTCCGTGGCCCATGGCATTTCCGGTCGAGTCCTGCCATGCCATGTTGTTGGTAATGGCTTTACCTTGTCCATGTGGACTCGCTACACGTGTATTGGCATCTCCTCCGCCGAAGACTCCACGACGGTTGGCACCTGCCGGTCGAACCCAGTCCACGTAAGTGTTAAGTCAAGTTTGATTCCCCAAAACTCCTGACTTACCTCCAACCGAGCTTCCGAATGCTTTACCGTTTCCAATAGTATTCGAACTACCAATGGAGTTGGACTGCTTGATACCTGGAGCGCTCATACCGAATCCCATACTGACAGTGTCGGCGAAATTGACGGGGTTCCTCAGGTTATGCGGATCATGAGCCACCGACATGGAAATTCCTCCACCTTGTGCTGTACTGTTTGCCGCCGTAGTCGGACTGATGTACTTCGACAGATGGTAATGCAAACAGTTAAAACCAGGAGAGTAGATTTCAGGTTTTCCATTGCTAATTGTATCTTCTAGGAGAGGTAAACCAAGTAGGATGTCTGGACTTTTTGACGAAGAAACAAAACTACGGTACGGGCAATGAACGGATTCGAAGACTGGTGGTATAGAATATTGCTGATAAAGTACTGGTAACGTGCTGACTTCACTAGTTTTGGTCATCGAGAGCTATTTTGCCGGAAGATATTGGGTTCGTTCGATGGCAGTGCATGCACGATATGTCCTTGGGCTATACTCGGAGTCTGCGGAGACTCGAGTTAATATAGTGTTCAAGTTGCCACTCCCGTTCACTTTGCAACTGTAGCTACGGCCTTGCTCCGCCCCTTTCGCGACGTGTAACTACATTTTGCTTTCCGGAGCTCCCCTTATTTTCGAAAAATAGCGTAATCGGAGTTACGGTTGGCTAGCAATTGGGAAGCATGGTGGCTGCCTAACTATTCAAAGTTCTGATCAGCTGCTGCGCTTATGAGTGACGTTGCAACTCATCTTAGCTACAGTGGGACTTTCATCTGGCAGTGGCAACTTAATGTGTGTAATATCCACGTGCAGTATCAGCAGTGATCTCCCAAAATCGCAAAAGAAATCGTTAGGCGTGTGCTAGTTTCATCGCCAATTTAATGCAAAATCATTGATCATCGTTTCGAGCCTGTGGTGGCTTCCGCACCGGCGCCGGTCGAAAGGAATGAAATACCGGAAGTGCACCGCGCCACCTGTAAGAGCACCCTGCGCCAGAGCAATTCTTTTGGAGCGCCTTTCTGCTTTATGGCGGCTTTTTTCCATTTTTCTAGAACAGCCTACTTTTGTGTCGCGGAGACGGAAAACATTGCACCACCGAGGCAAAACAGTTGGAAACCCGGCAAACGGTTTGCAGATAGGCGCACAGGTAATTACAAGACCAAATTGACTTGAGCTCGGGTGGAGCCCAGATAGTATGTTAATACAGTGAATATCGTAAGCGGTCATGGTGTTTTTGACGAGGTTGCCGGTTTCTATTCGATTGTCGATGAAGTTGCCTGATCACTCGATCGGATTACCGACAGATTAGCAGCTCACCCAGCAAGCAGCCTCCACTTGTTCAGTGCCCGGCAAACAATCCCATTTTGTTGTACACGCTTGGCTTGCTGACGAAGCTGGTGAGAGCCGTAATCATTACTGAATGCCGTGTGGGTACCTTCTATCGACAATCCTTTTGCTGACGGCTGAGAGCAGCAAGAGAGACTACGGCAGCATTGCACACCTGTTGCAACAACCCATCCACTTATCATAATGACAAGGACACCTACCGCACACAGTCGAGAACTTTGATCCACACTGCTCATATTTGGTGCATGCTTGCTAGAGTCTGCAGCCTTATCGCTTTATCGTCAAGGTTTATACATTTATTGATATCCCTAATCACCGAAAGGGCAGCCATGTAACAAAGGCGCAACTCGAAACATCCGGTCCGCTGTATGGAGGACTCCTTCAAGATTATTCCATGTAATGGTGGAATTTGATTTCGAAGACTTTTCATCCTTGTTCTCATCCGGAATTGTGGATGAGGAAATCGTACGTCAAGAAATAATTTCTCAAAATGAGCTCGAAGGCGGAATGGCACGAGAGGTTTCACCAAGCAGCGAAAGATGGTAATATGGAACTGCTGAGTAAAGCTAACCGGAAGGATGCCAATCTAAGAGATGAAGACGGTATGACACCAACGTTATGGGCCGCGTACTACGGAAACCTGGCTGCCTTACGGAAGGTGATCGAAAGAGGGTAAGTTTACACTCGTCTATTACAATAAACCCCACCAGATAATCAACGACGTTTGGTGCCACGGAAAATTCCAGAACTCAATCAGATAATACTGACTTTCAAACTTCGTTCTGAAACCGAGGTTTTTTCAAAGCTCAGAGAAACCTGGCTTAAGCTTCAGCCGGTTAACATGCAATGCCTGCTGGCACAGCGCCCTCTCTTGCACGCTGCATTCGAGTACTTTGACCGGTGAGCGACAGTCTATTCACTGTGACTGCGTTCAGTGGTTCTCAAAACATTGTAACAATAAAATATTTACATTCGCTAATGAGTTTGCTCGACCTTATTGAACTGCTTTGTCCTTCAGTTCTTCTCAGGACCCATAGATTTATTTGTTATCTGTCTCTCGATACAATGGCTCTCTCAGAACGACAATGACAACTAGGCTAGTCAAGCTGAGTACACGTAGGTGTACAGAACTTGCTTTTGATCGGTGCTCTGATTGATTGCAGTGGGAACCCAGACAAATGCGACCATCTGGGAAACACGGCTCTACACTGCGCGGCATCTCGCGGCCACTTCAACTGCGTATCGTATTTGATCAACTTTGGCTGCAACCTGTGGGCAATGGACAACAGCCACCGGTCCGCCATGGATCTGGCCAGCTTGCATGATCGACAGGATATTGTGAAGCTCCTCGATCAAGCACGCGCCAACGAACGGCACAAAAACGCCAAAAATGCAAGGAAACTACAGGAAGCTGCCGTTCTAGACGCCGATGCTCGCATTAAAGAATTCGAGAAACGGCAGAGAAAACTTCACGATAAGATGCGAACCGGTTCTTCCAGCAATTACATGTCCCAGTCTGCACCAGCACCTCGTACAGGTAACTAAAACCTATCGACCAGCTCTATTTTTGTCCTGTTATTATGGGTGAATGACGCAACCTATCTGTTTTCCAACAGAGCCATCAACTTCAACGAGTGCTTCCGGCAAAACTGACCCAGTTTTTGCGCCACAAGTTCCGCCACGACCGGTCCTCTCCTCGACAGGTGGGCAAGCTCTGCTGCTACCAAGAGCTCAAAGTGCCACTCGGAAGACTCATCCAAGTGGGTGGCGACCCGATGACGCCATTAGTCTGGCGCCCTCCGACATGACGTTCCGTAGCGATTCGGGCTACGGGGACGACGACATACATTCACCCGGACAGTTCCCTATCCGAAGCGGTCTGCCCGGTTTCACAAGGGCGTTCCTCCCAAAGATGCAACCACTACAAGCCGAGAACTTGTATTCATTATCTATGGACGGGACCACAAGACGCGTACTTTCTCAGGACCTCACGGAAGAGGACGATAGGTATCCAGGTCCTTCGAGCTCGTCGCGACAAGCGGCTTCCGGATGGCGACAGTACGACTTGACTGATGAAGAAAGCGAAGAAGAAGGCAACGACCAAGATTTGAAAATGTTCCTAACTGGTAACGGACTAGGGAAACTGTATCCGTTGTTTCAGAAGAAAGAGATTGACGACGTACAGACCTTGCTTTTGTTGTCCGAAACGGATTTGGAGAAAGTGGGGATAGAACTGGGTTCGAGGAAGAGACTAATGCAGGCTGTATTGAGATACCGAGTTGATTTGGATACAGTGGCGGAGATTACGGATTCCAGACTTTAGCCTAATCCGACAAGCCTACCTGATTGCAATGTACGGTTTCCTGCTGTTTTGATTGTTGATCGTACGTAAACCTCAAAGAGAAAGATTGAACATTGCATACATTACGCTTTGTCATAACCTTGTTCCGTTGTGACGGGTCCGACACACCCGGAACTGGTGGTAGAAATGATGTTAGGTACAGTAGGGTGGAAATACCCGACCACATCAATTGCGTCACCGTTGATTCAGGGTACAGTAGCTAACTTACTGTAGTAAGAAGGGCTTACTTATGACGTTGTTTTTGATGTGACGTTGGTACTTGCTTGAATCAAAATTTCTACGTGCGTCTACTTCCGTTTTGGGATATTCACGTACGAATCACTCTACGTAGTATTAATACATACTACCAAAAAGTAATATTAGTGAGGCAGGCAGCATGCTAAAAAACTTGCTGTGATGGTACGATCGAAATACCTACATGAGGAACGTGACGCTGCCGGGCTTTTCTCTGAAAAGAACCGAACTTAATTTCCTGTCGGGCAAGAAAGTAATAGCTATTCTTGTCGGCAAAACAGTAAGCAGCATAAATTATCTCACCTTCTTAATTCGAATGTACATAAAGAACTGCGGTAGTCGCAGGTTTTAGTCATTTTTTGTTTTCAAAATTCGTGGTTTTTGGACTGTCGTTTTGCCTCACGTGCTGCGACTTAGGTACGCTCTGTTGTTTTTCGGTTCCATCGATAGGCAAGCATTTTTCTTCGCGAAGATGTCCACATCATTGTCGATTGTACTGTGCATGGCCTTAAGCATATCCTGCTGTTATGGAGCCAGTCTGACGCGAGTTCGCCGACAGAATATGGGATACGGAGGAGGTGTTTCCATGTCGGTCGCACTAGACCCGTACAACACAGTAAATCCGATCAACTATGCCAGCAACGTCCAGTACGGATACGGAGTTGAGGCACCAGGAGTAAAACAGTCCAATGCACTTGGGTGGTCTAACTCCTTGGGTAATGGAAAAGCCATTGGAAACTCTTTTGGTGGTAAGTGACGCAAAGAAGTGGACACACCAGAAAGCGCGTACCGCTCGCGGTGGCATTCCATCAGATTCATCTTGATTTTAGGAGCAAATGACAATTTCGCTTTTGGAGGAGGAAACGCCAACACGATCGTCGCTGGGTCGCCGGGCTGGGGCACCGCCCAAACCAATAATATGGGTTTCTCTGGATCGAGCGGTAACGGGTTCGGCCGTGGTGGCGCCTCTGGCATGGTGGTTCCTTTCGGAGGACGATAATGAACTTTTCCGTTGGGTTCTTTCTGTTCTTTCCTACGTGTATGCGATACGATTGAAAACTTCTCATACTGTTGGTATACCTATCGCAAACTGCAATTGTTAAAGATGAGTAAACCTCTGTCTATTGTTTACTTTAAAGTGCCGATCAGTTGGTTCGGGCAATCAAGAAGTGTCTCGCTTGATTTACGGTCACCTCATGCGTATTTTGATTGCCCGAACCAAATGATCAGGACTTTAACGTACACAATCTTGTTTCGGGTGAACTAAATAGAATGCGCTCGTAGTTTTTCCAACACTCATCATCTGCTGCCTTCTGAAAATTAAAGAACGTTATTCTTAAAAGTAAAACTACAGAAAAGGAATTTTACAAGAAGACGTTTGGCCCGCGATGGAACGAATGGTGTAAGACGGGCTTAACAAAAACTGGCTGTGAATCAAATAACAAAGGATTCGCCATGCCGTACTGTAAAACCGACAGAAGATTAATCAAATTGGCAGGCAAAACATTGGGCCGCTTCTACACACAAATTTCAGTCTAAATTCCCCAGGTCTGCAAATTTCCCATTCCGAGTTCTTCCGGTAAACTGACGTCCGTGGCTGAGGAATGTCTGGCTATCACCGGTGCTACGAAGAAACCAGCCTTTAGATTCACCATATACCCAGTGGGTATAACTGAGTACCAACCAATATGCGTGGCACGGTCGGCCACAATGCTGATTTCCGTGTCGCGGACCGAACGTACTTCGAAGACGTAGAGGCCAGCTCGTTTGATCCGAATATCGGCGAAAGTCGCCACCGACGGCCTCTTGGGTCCTTGGGACCTCAGCGGGACGATAAGTTGTCCCGTGACCTGCGCTTGCCCCTCGCCGTTCGTATGGACTACCAGCTCCAGGTCTTCTGTCGCTTCCGGCTCCGAATAAACAGCTATAGGCGGCAGTTCGACGTCCTCGTCAGAGTGGGACACGGGACAGGTAAGCCAGCTTAACGACTTTATTTTCACATCTGCAACAAATTTCGAGAACCTTTTGAGCCGGCAGCGTTGTACTTCGGGCCTACTGCTTACACAAGCGCTTTGTCTAAACTGTGCACAGGTAAGCCAGGGAGAATCTCACGCGCTTCAGATGCACTGACGAGTCTCCCATGGTTTACTGCACACAAGCTTATCAAGAAGCACAATTGGCGATCAGAAAGTTGTCAGTGTAACGGTGTTTGTACCAATGTGTAACTTGGCGGACACTTGGCGGTAATGTTAAGGTTGGTGGTACCTGAAGGAGTTCTGAAGGCTGGTTTCAGGTCCGTCAGTTCAGTTTCAATCACGGGAAATCGGAGGGGGTTTATTGCCTGTGAATCGTTATTGTTGGTTAGGTATTTGGCAACAGACTGGATATCGTCACGCGCAGGCTTGTCCGTCGAATCCGACCATCCTGTTTCGTCCTCCAGGTGAGTTTTCGGCAGCAACGACTATACACAACGATAAAATTTAACTGACGGCAGTGCACGAGCAATCAGACGACTCAATGTTCGCAGGCATCGTGACTGGCGGAAAAACTGGACCACTGTAATGGTTTATATGTACAACTTATCGCTTACCTGGGTCGTTTCCGCAAAGTCTGCATCTTGAGGCGTTACCCTTTCTGACGTTCCTGTGGAGAATATAGAGTTTGAGAACATGGTACCTTCAAACTTCTGATGATAAGGATGAGCACAAACTGTAGAAAATGATCCATCAAGACAGTGCAGGACTGCAGGTTTGGTCAGCTGATCCGTACAGTACGCGTACACGTGTGCGTATTGAGCAACTTGAGGCTGCGCCACTTTTAGCGTGCTAGTCAAATTCAACCGGGGTATACCCCGATAACAAAAGTTGTACCCATGGGTCGAATTTCCTGCATTTTGCAATTACACTGGGAACCGCTGCCGTTGACTACATGATTAGGTAAACAACAATTTGGACGCGAATTATCGCATTTAGCGTCAGGCGGTTCGTCACATGTTGCCAGCGGTATCTGCGACAATATTGAACCATTGCAATGGTTCAATATTGCACTTCCGTA
This sequence comes from Ramazzottius varieornatus, assembly GCA_001949185.1. Lineage (NCBI taxonomy): Eukaryota > Metazoa > Tardigrada > Eutardigrada > Parachela > Ramazzottiidae > Ramazzottius > Ramazzottius varieornatus. Next base: position 4,958,016 of record BDGG01000001.1, read on the forward strand.
TGAATTTTAATTGATAAACTGGTAAGTTCCCACGGTAAATCTATGCAAACATCGTGTGTCACTCGACAACTCCGGCAGTCCAAATTGGTACGCCATGTTTCTCTCAACGGCAAATGTTTGCACGGTGTCATAAATCCACGACGCAATCTGCAGTGCAATTCCGTGGCTGTGGTGTACACTGGATCGCGTACAAGGAGCTGAGTTTCTGGTACGGTAGTCGAGAACCAGGAGGTTCGTGATCGACAGCACCGCGCAAGAAGCATATATGCATCAGTTAAACGAGCAAACAGACATTGAATTATAGAGCAAGGAACATCCAGGGTGCGCTGATGGGGTGATAGGAGGAAAGAGCTCGGAGCGGCAGATCGGATATCCAGCTGCGGAGACAGGAGCCGACGGTGACTGGCTGTAAACCTGCGCTGTAGGATGCATCCTTTCTCCCTATTGAGCCAGGTCAGGATATTGATAGATGTATAGCGGATACGCGCCCACTTTTTTCTTCCTTGTCTGCTCTATCCGAACGCGATCGTTAGATTCCAGTGCTTCATGCAGACATGTCCATAAACATATGTTCGCTCAATATAACTCCTAATTTCCTTCGCAGATACAGTTTGGTAACAGTACGTAAAGTGTCGCTCTAGAACTCGCTGCTTACGATATGCTCGGTTGAGTTTGGGGCATGATGAATTTATAGCTGCAAGTCGGAAGTTCTCATGTGGGCCATAACAGTATCCGCCCTGATTCTCTGTGACTATTATTGATACTTAACTTGTCACGCTGATGGTTTTCTGCTCGGAGATATTGCCCAACGTAAAAATATCGAGTGTCGGAAGTGTTCGAGATTATGGCCGTACAACGATCATCGATATCATGAGCGCGGGTTTTTCTGTTGGAATTTGCAGGATATTGTTACTGTTCTACCTGTTTGCACATCTGCCCAGTGAGTACCAATTTAATGTCCCACTGAGAACGTTAATCTCAAGTTTGAATACTTTTTCTGAAAGTCAGAACGCATACCATTCTGTTCAAGAAATGAAATTCTACCAGACTCAGGCAGATATTACTGTAATAAATTCAGCCGGGTCGTTCTTCAGGTGGCGCACGCTTTTACCCAGAAACAATGAATACGCGCGCTACTTGAGATAACAAGCTGGGTGAAATCACGCATCGCTCGAGCTTCGAAGTTTCGATCAAGCCTTCAATTTTGCTTCGTTGTCAAAACTAATCCTCCTTTATTCCAGATGACGTCGATGGGAAAAGTATTACGCCTCACCGATCAAAAGAAGCTGTTTTCACCAAATCGCACCCGGCAGCGAGATCTGTATCCAGCAATGAGTTCGACGAAGATCCGGAGGACTTCAGCGAGGACAACGCGGCAGCTTCAGACGATAACCTCTTCAGCACGACCTGGAATCCGACGACGGCGAAAGAAAACCTTTCAACCACCTTCGATACGTCAGCCGCCAGCTTCTCACCCTCTACACCGCGCCCAAGACTTCATTACCAGCCAGGTATTTCGTTTTTGCTGTGTGAAGCATTGCGATGTTAACATAAAGGCTTAACGAGGCATCTTTGTCGAAGCGGCCTCTGTCGAAACCAGGCATCTGCTAGTTGAATTGGCCTTAATTCCGACCGGAAATCGATTGGGTTTGTAATGGTATCAAAAGCAGCTTGAGTTATCTGCCATTCGGGTCGGATAGTGAGTGCACTTTACTTGCTGCTTGTACAATATAAAGCGTCTCGAGTATGGGAAACAAATCAATTGGATGCTCTTCCGTTATTCAACGAAATTTACATTGGAGGGAGGAAAAGTTGAACAAGCAAGTTTGATTTTGATGGAAACCTCAGTGGCAGTCTCGTTACATATTTATAAGATGTGGTCGCGCTCTGACACTTGGGAGATGAGGCTGGTTTTACCCCTTCGAGTTTGGTTTGATGTAAGACATCCTCAAATGATCTAACCCCGATCGGCTTCTCAAGCGGCGCAGAATCTCTGCGGAAAACTATGGAAACGTGCGTCACCTGGCACAACGATCGGGGTGGAATCATTTGCCGACGTCGCGTATCATGAACAAGGAAAGATCGGAATAGACGAAAGTAACGATAGCGTCGGGTTACAACATGCCGCGCACTTTATTGATTTCGATTCAATTGACGACGTGGACTGTCATGGATGAGTGCGGAAGTACATATGAGGTTTAAGCACGAACATGCGGTGGAGCCTCAATGAACAGAAAGGGAAAAGAGGGATAAAAAGGAAAATCGGCGAAAGGAAGGGAGAACTGGCAGTTAGCGCCTTTCGCTTCCGCCTTTGTTGACAAGTGTCAAGGCGAAAGGAGTTAAGGCATCAACCAAGATTGATGACTGAAGCCGTATACATTGTATGGCATTAACATTCTCCTCGACGACAGAATACCAAGACTCCCTCGAGAAAAGATTTCCTATAGTCTGTAGTTAATTGCGCTCTGTCATTTTTTGCTTTTGTGTCATCTCATGCAGAGACATTTCGTATGGAATTCATTCGTATCATGCTGTGGGGAAATCTCGACTTTGTGATAATGGATTTTTTATTTTCTAGTGGTGCTGACGGAACTAAACTGGGAGATTATAGTCGCTGTGATATTTGGCTCGATGGCCGGAAGCATGCTGCTGACTTTCATCGTTTATTGCATGTGTGGACGCCCGGAAGAAGGCCACCTGATCTGAAGGACCGCGTGTTGCACGCAGGTTCCAAGAACCATCGTTCGCCCAACTACTCCGATTGTGATAAATCTATATATATATATATACAAATGTGTTTGCATTGATATTTATGCGTAGTCCAGTAGTTGTCCAGAATTGTTAGTAATATTACACAGTACCTTTGATCTATGTTGAGGGACCCTGTTCAAGAAAAGCAATCACGGCACTGGCTGGTGCTTGGGATCTGTAAACAAATCAAGCTTAGAGGGTTAGCTTCTCAAAGTCCTTGGCCTGCGCTAGAAAAAACGGAACAAGAGTGAGCAGTCAAAGTCTGTAACATGCACCGCCCCACGGTCAAGCGCTAAATTATTAGTCGCCCTCGCCAGAGTTACTGTATACGTACTGTCCCATTCCCGCGTACTTCCGGCGTTGCTTCCGGTTTCGGCTCTACTTGTTGCCTACGAACAGTGCACCCAGGTAGGCGGGCCGATACTCTTGTTCCTGTCACCTGATACTGCCTTTGTTTCTTCTGTCTAAGGGTGCCACCTGTGTCGTTACCCGCATATACCAATGGCCTGGGCAGCAGTGGATATCAATTGATCGCTCCATGTCCTTTCTTTCCGTGCATTCCGTTTCCTGCAGTTATTCACGATGCATATCTCGTCATCGCGAATGCTTCTTTTTGGAGAAATGCCCATCTGATCTTTCGAGCCCATGCTGCGGTACAGTTGACGGCAGATTATGCCAATATCGCCTCCTCGCGAACGTCTTCTTGTCCTCCTCGTCGCGACTGCATACATCCTTTTCATAGTAGCAGCCAGGTCCGCAGGTCGAGCTGGCCATGCAGCCCGTCGTGCTGACTATCACGGAGGCCACACCCACGGACACCTGCTCTCGTCCTCATCCGATCACCACGTCCAGTACTTGGAAGTACAATCTACGCTATCTCCACACCTCAAGAACAGGGACGCCATCTTCCACAGACGACTTGCACGGCGCCGTCTGGAGCGCTTGCGTCCATCCTATGCTTTGATTTACCCGCGAATTTTGAAGCTTGTCCATCGTTTCTCTCCTCTTTTCGACTTCCTCAACCAGTCCTCGTCGGTCTGGGACAGTCGGAAAAGACTTGAGCAACCGAGCGGTTTCCGCGTTCGTCTCGATATGGAGCTAAACGATGCGCCACTGCGAGTCGTCCTGCGCAAGAGCGGAAGTCGGCTGACCAGTCTGCCCTCACACGAAACCAGCCCGCTGAAAAGAGGATCCACTCGCCACGACGACCGTGCTCAAATGGACAGCAGTAACGCTCGAGGTGATTCGGTTTTGACATTGTATCGACCATCCTTGAAATGATCAAATCTCGAGAAAACAGTCAAACTGGTACCGCCGTTAGTTTGCCCGATGTAATAAGATAGTGCACAGTTTAGTAGAAAAGAAAGTGAAATGTTTGAAGTTGACAGAGTGGACCTGACGATGCTGGACGACGAATTACACGGAACACTGCAACTGAACGACCAGGAGCTCAAGATTTCCCCTCTGACCAAGCCGTACCGTCGACGTCTCGGACTGCGCCTACCAGTCTCTGCTCATGTATTACGACATCACCAGAGAAAATCTACAGACGACGAGAACATGCAGTTCCAGAGCAGACAGTCTTCCCAACGAGACAGACCGCGATCGTCTGACAGAGAGCGCCCCGAAAGTCGGGACTCTCGGAACCGCGACAGACCGCGTTCTTCCGACCGTGACAGACCACCAAGCTCTACAGGCAGGGATACCCCACGTGGTCCTCCCGACGAACGAAGAGATCGTGACCGCGACAGAGACAGGAGCTCTAGAGGTAGAGACACTGGTCGACGCCCACCTGACCGACAAAATAACCGTGACCGGGACCGTGACCGAGACAGGGGTTCGTCTGAACGAAGAAACGATCGGCCCTCCTCCGACCGGGAAGATTCGCGACGCTCAGGACGGCGTGACGGACGAGAGCGTGAGCTGGCGCATCAAAACGATGATGGTGGCAGACGGGAAAGGGGTCCAAACCGGAACCGCGATCGAGGTCGTGAAGGAGGTAGAGTTTCGGCCGGACCAGCAAATCGGAGAAAAAACGACGACGAGCGTCCGTCGCGCTCGGGTGTAGACTCAAGCAGGAAAGGCGTTGGGAAGGGAAACAGTTCGCGGCGCAGAGCCAAAGACCGCGGCCGGAGTAGTAAAAGAAAATCCACGCGCCGCCCGTCTGATAGCAGGAACGCACCTCCACCTGGACAGGAGCCAAGGAGACAGGCCAAGCCGGTTCCCAGTCCGAAGCAGAGTTCACCACAATCTGCCCGTGGACAAGCCCCACCTGCCAAAGCAAGTGCACCCAAGACGCAAGCGTCGTCACAAGGCGGTGTCAATCCGGCACCGAAGCGTGTTAGGAAACCTGCGCCAAAAGCGGTAAAGAGGAAACCAAAAGCTGTAAGGAGGAAACCAAAAGCTGTGGTGAGAAAGAAAGTGCAACTCATCGCAGAACGGGCACCCCCAAGTAGTCTGGCATCTAATAAACCAGTTGAAACCGGACCAGTCATGCCATACCAGAGTAACCTCGCTGAAGGAAACTTTATTGTTATCAAGTTATTCTTTGCGTTTGATATGTCAGAATGGTTCACCAGAGAAAATATCGAGGTGGGTTGACTTATGAGGTATCTTTGAAAAAACAACGGTTAGTAACAATGGTTTTCCAGACGACAATCGGCGACAAAAAGACCACCCTGAGGACTCCGGAAGCAGTTTTCACCCACATGTATAATGTAGCGCAGACACTGATTGACGAGCTCTTCGCACCGGAGAAGGTCACGCTGGTTCTTTCGAACATCAACGTTGAGTACAAGGTATTTCCAGGTCTGAAACCTGGAGACAGCTTGAAGACCCCTCTTCCGGATGTTCTGAAAAATGTCTGCGCTTCCAAAACGGGAGTACCTGGTGAGAGTAACTACTTCAAGAGAAGAGATGGAAGTAACACGGATATGCACTTCCAAATTATTTTCGGTAAGATTGCACGTGGAGTGAAATCAATGTCGTCCAGAACGTGATTGGATCAGTTTCGCGTCTGTATTGCAGGCTCAAAAAATCCGCCACCGTTGAAAGGAGCATCAGTCATGAAAGAACTTCTCGATGTCAATCACAGGCACCTGTACAAGAATCACTCACTTGGGCCGTCTTTCGATAGCCATCGGCAAAAGATACGAAACTCCCGTATACGGTATTACTTTAGACCCTTCCTCCGAAAACGAAAAGGCTGGAATGTCACTTATCGTACCCGACGACCTACAGCTGCCACTACGGCTTCCACGTTGATCACAACCCAGAAAGAAATCTGGGAAGTTGTTCACACAGTGTAGGTCACGCAGTCTGTTTGCCGTTTGCAGTCGTGCTGAAACAGTTTGGCGATCTGTATTGTGTTGTAGCCCAACAACCACGACGACAACCACTACGACTACCACCAAGCCGATTACAACCACCACAAAGAACACAACCACTACGACGAAACCACCCACCTCCAAGCATATGAACACCACCACCAGGCCACCCCTAAAGCCCATGATGAAGCGAGTGCTGAAAAAGATAAAGAAGAAAGTCAAGCTTCCTGACGGTACAGAAGGCGAAGAAACGGTGGAAGAATGGGTCGATGAACCTATTGAGACGACCACGACTTCCAAACCGACAACCAAGCCCACATCTCCGAAAACAACCAAAAAACCAGCTCCTGCCCCTGTGAAAACCACGACTAAAGCCCGACCAACGACAAGAAAGACGGTGAGGACCACCCCGCCTCGCCCAACCACCCGCAGACCTGTGCCGGCGACTACCAAAAGATTGGTGAGGATGACAACGACAGCTCGTAAGCGGCAAAAACCAAGTACAACTACGGAAGAACCGGAAGAAGAAGGCGAGGAGGAGTCTAAGACAGGCAGAGACGCGTTCGGTAATCCATACAAGGCAGCCACCACCACTGCACTGACCACCGTTCCGAGGAAGGTCGTAACGAAGAAACCACAGCCTACCACCACGACCACCAAAGCACCAGAAAGCGAAGAAGGAGAGAAGGAAGATGAAGAGACCACCCCTACGCCGGAGCAAAAAGCGCCACCGGCAAAGACGACACAGGCAGGAAAGACGTCGAACAAGCCACCTCACAGTAAATTCAAGAGTGCGGATGATGAGGAAGAAGCTTCAAATCCCTACGGTATGCCATTTGGCAAGAAGAAGCGAAGGAAAACAACGAGAACAACTCCTCTCGTAAGCCCCCAACTCACCACAGCGAAACCAACTACTCCCACCACGACAACAAGCACCACGGAAGCAGCTGAAGAGCCCGAAGAAGAGGAAGAGGAGGGTGTTCCGTATGGAGGAAAAACAGTAACAACGACGACAAACAGACCTACTACGACGACGAGGAAGACCACTCGGAAGCGCCGACCCAAAACAACTGCGACGACAATGAGCACAACGACGACGACCGAAGAGACAGAAGAGCCGGAAGAAGAGGAGGAAGAAACAGCAGAACCCACCACACCAACTACTACAAAGAAACCGACGACTAAGAGACGGAATCGTACGAGGCGAAGGAAACTGACAACACGAAAACTAACCACGACCACAACCACGACCGAAGAGCCCGAGGAGGAGGAGGAAGAAGAGGAAACTGAACCAATTACACAGCCAACAACACCGAAGCCCAAACCAACTAGAAAGAAACCGAAACGACGAACAACTACTCGTACTACCCTAGCGAGAATAACGATGAAACAGTCTACTTCAACCACACCGCTACCTGAAGAAGAGACCGAGGAACCCGAGTACCCGGAGGAAGAGGCAACCGACTTGACCACAGCAACGACCACGATGAAACCTAAGTCAACTACAACAAAAGCGAAACCTGTAACGACTTTCAGTGCCACCATGCCACCAGCTGTAACCACGACAGGACCACTAACGGAATGGACAGAGGAATGGCCTGAGGAATGGCCTCAGGAATGGCCCGAACAGCCTCAACAGGAATGGACAACTCCACCTCCACCTACCGTGACCAAACCACCGGTCACACTAGCCCCCACGACAGCTCCTCCAACCAAGACCACAAAATTACCTTCCACCGCTATACCAACTCTACCTCCGATGATTATAGAAAGTACAGATTACCCGGACGAAGTCACAGATGAATGGGGACAACTAATCGGCGCGGAGGACAGTTCATACAACTATCCAACAATTCCACCCATTCCTACGAAACCAACCGAGGCTATCAAACCTCCGACTGTACCAGGAACCGCACCACCACCCACAACTTTAGCTGCCGTGACGACAACGACAACACGTCCTACAACAAAACGGACCACGACTGCGACTACCACCACTACCACCACGACACCTACCACCACGACTACCACCCCTACCACTACAACAACTACCACCCCTACCACCACCACCACCACCACCACCACCACCCCTACCACCACAACAACTACCACCCCTACCACCACCACCACCCCTACCACCACAACAACTACCACCCCTACCACCACCACCACCACCACCACCCCTACCACTACAACAACTACCACTACAACTACAACCACAAAGAAGCCAGAAACTACCTCAACGACACCTATCATAACCTCACCGACACCGAGTAGTACCACCAAGAAGCCTGAGGAACCAATCAGTTCCCACCTCCATGGCGCTACGTATATTGGCGGTTATTGCAACAGTAATATAGCAGAGCGTTGCTCCATTCTGAATCTCAAATCACTCAGAGGCCTAGCAGGAGCCATTCAGCTTGTCCATGAAGTAGCCAACGCTATTGGCATCCGGGACGATGGTGACGGTAACGACTGCGCCCCAGCAGACGGTTTAATCATGTCCCACCAGACCATCGCCGGGCTGCACGACGAGGTTACAAGGAAACCAACCTGGAGTAAGTGTTCGATGCAACAGGCGCAGCAGCTACTTCAGTCAAACCCGGACTGCTTCGATGCGGAGAAGGGCATGGTGGACCGTACGGCAATGAGCCAGTATCAGAACCCGAATGACTACAAGTTTGGTACGGAACTGAGCAAGGTCTGTGAAGCCGAGTTTGTGGGAAGTGTGGCTGTGCTAGACACAGATGACTTAGTGGAATGCGACAGTCTCCAGTGTCGCTCTATATCTGGGTCGGTGATGGATTATGGGTATCCATTGCCATACTACAGTGCGTGCAGTATGAGGGATAAGAATGCGCATTGTGAGAACAATGTGTGTTACGTGCCGGACGAGTATCGAGCCATCACTTAACCCTCTTGAGCTGCGAGTAGATCGTTCTCCATGTTTCTAATTTAAATCTTTGTCTGAATGCTCTGTCACTGTCAAAGTGAGTTACTGATACGCTTTTTCGTGCTCATTGGGAGCTCTCTTGCTGGTGAACTGTTTCTTGGGTGATATAATTCGTTTCATCCTACTTTTTTTCTGATTGAGTATTTTTTTCCATTTTACGCTGTTACCCTGAGCGGAAGCAGGAAGGAATTTCATTAGTGCCGTGTTTGGTCAAAACGAATACAGAAATGCTTGTCAATTGTATTAAGTTAAACGAGCAAGCTTCTACAAACTTGCTGGCGGTAGTGAGTTGAAGCTTGCTTGCGTGACGTAATATACTGTGAGAAGCATCACTGTATCAATGCAAGAATGATCGCGGACGTCCAAACGAAGAGTGACATTTCAGTAAACTTCGTAACTTTTTTGCCGGAAGCAGCGTATTCACGGACGATGGTACAGTTTGAGCACGGTGTGATCATTGGCGGAACAGTTGCCGTCGTACGACATCTGCCATCATGAAAGGCACAGTGCAACGCCTCATTTCCAGTTATGTTGTACAGCTCGCGGAAAGGAACGAACGGACCGTAGTTACATCCGGCCATCTGGCACACGTGTTTCATAACAGGATAGAATGTCCTTGGAGAAACTCGGAGACGATTTCCCGGTTGCCCGGTAAGGATTCATACCGGGTTCGTGATCGTCATAAACTTCGTCCTCGTGATTTATACACCGTCTTGCCACTGTCCCTAACAAAAGCCGGTTGTTCATGTGCTCCGAGCCATGGGTTACCCCTCGTCACAGGGCTTACCGTAATCTGGATGGGTTTTGTTGTAGTACACCGTGACACAAGACTGACTCTCGGGCGGTCTGTCTTCCGCGACGGTTTTGTTCCCACATGGACCTAAAAAGCACTCATTTGCGCCCTGCTCGAACATACAGTCTGCTCTCGATACTTTCTCATTGCACTGGTAGCACTTCGGGTTCGCCAACCATTCCGGAGACGCTTTGTGTGGTTCGTGGACAATGACAACAGCCTGCCGTAGAGCGCTGTTGCTTGGTACAGTGGAGGATGCTGCTGTGAGAAACACAGCACTACAGAACGAAAAGGGTCCTGCGGCTGCTGGATGGGCACGAAGACTCATCGTAGCTCATCGCTCTTCAAGCAGACTAATCAGATTAAGCAACACCATACGTTGAAATCGAATTCCGATGAAGCAACAGTTAGCCAACCCTACTAGAGCTCATATTTTTATTAGAGGCTTTGAAGTCTGAGCGCTCTCGTGAATCAATTTCAGCCTCAACTAACGGGGTAAACACGGGTGCATGTTTCTATAGTATCTGGTGCGGAAGTATGGCTTGTTACTCCTCCGACGATAGTTTTAAAAAGATTGTCCTGACTTTGAACTTTGGGAATTTGATCGGGTTATCCTCCCATAGTAGCAAAGTACCACAGTCATTTGTTTTCGGGCAGCGAGCTCATGCCCTTTCCGTCGGAGCACGGGAGAAGAGAAAAGATAAAATCTCCTGAGCGGTTTTTTGCAGCCTCTTTGGGGCAAATTGTTCTTTTTCGACGGGGGTGTCTAACTTTTCGACAGGGAGATAATCCTTCGGTTTCAGATCACTTTCTGCTTTGCGGAAGAGAGTTTCCAGTTCCACCTCCTGCACTTTTGTGGAAGTGTTTTGTTAAATGTACACTCTAGAGCTGACTTGCAACAGGAGTCCTTTGAGAAGACTGAATAGTATCGTTTAGTAAACGGCAAGTTTTTTTATCATTTTTCCCCGTTCCAGAGAGGTCTAGTCTATAGCTATCGTTATGCTGCGGAGAAGGATTTTACCGCGGTCTAGACTGTAAGATACAGTACTGTAGCAACCAGACAGTAATCATAATGTTCCTTGGGTGTCGCTCGCGATTTGATATTTTCTGTGGTACTTCCGCTCTTTCGAAACATTCCAGTTTTCGCTTCAGAAAATTCTACAAAGTCCATTCTCCGTCACTGACAACAATGAGATGTAAGGATCGGTTCGCTCATTCAGGAATGGGAAGCTACGGAAAGACCAATTCTGCGTTCATCGTTAAATCCGCGAGGTAAACGGGGCACCCGATTCCCTAATTGTTTTGCCTTCCCGTTTTGTCAAAGTGTTCAGCAAGGATTACATAAGGCACCTTAAAGTCTTTTAGGGATTGCACAAGAGTTGGGGCAGAATCTGGTTCAACAAACTCCCTGCGGACGTTGTTGTCCAACTTCAGTTTCGGTCTTACCGTTGGGGTGAATTCCACCCAAGAGAACTCCAGAGCGGAGAAGATCCACCCAGTCTCCTACGGTTCATTTATTACCTGCCTTTCTACGAGACACGAGCATATCTTTGCGCCTGTGTGTTGATACCTTGAGAAAATTCAAACACTTGAATTGTACAAATTTTCTGTCTGCCATGTTACTCTTTGGTACGAATCGGGAAAATGAATGATATCAGGCTTCCGTTTTGCCTGTGGCACGGCCGGCTGTATTTCAGTACATGAACGCTCTGGCTGGGTATGGTCCGCAGTGACGTAGTTCGTCCGCAATGACGTGGAACATCAGAAGAAATAAGTGAAATAGCTAGACAAAGAACGAAGCATGAACCGCTACAACGCAAAAGTGTGCGGTGCAGTCATAAAGTGCGGTTCTTTCGCCAGGTTTCTGAGACAAAGTTTTCTCGCAGGGAGCTGCCGACGTCCCAGAATCGTACAAACTTCTGTTGTTCCTTTTAACGTAATTTTGTCGTCGATGTGAGAAAGCATAGTCTTCAGCATGACTTTTCTGACAAATCTAGACCATCATGGCCGCCTGTATGCCGACGTGTTGCGCGAGCTACTCGTACTGTTCTTTGTTGTCGTCCGGCCTACATTCACACCACTCAGGCCCATCCAACAGTCAAGTTTTACCGTTACTACCTGAAAGACCCACCTCTCGCGCACTCTTGCCACTCTTTCAAGATCAGTAGCTATTACGACTTCATGCAAGAACGCTTCTTTCCGTCTTCGCGCGTACTTGTAGATGCTGTGGGGTGTGCAAAAGCCCTAACAGTTCTGTGTACCTGTACTGAGCACCGCACCTTCTGAGCAGCAGCTTCATAGGCTTAGCTCGACTGGTCAGCTGGTGTGACAGTTGTGCGTCATTGCAACTGTAACCAGCTCACATCCGCTTCCGATCAACCTCGAACGCTTCATGATCAGACGTCTCTTCTTTCTTTGGCCTGACTTTGTAACCAAGAATCGTGCTTCGTTTACCGCGTGCTCCAATTAACTTTCCATGATTCACTTTTCATTTCAAAACTCCACTTCTTGAACCTTGACTTTATTGGAGTCGACAGCTTTCCGATGGACTTTCTTCGGACATTTCTATGATGGATCCTGAGATCTGGAACATCTACTGCCAGATATCGTCTGAGCCTACATCTAGGTGTTGTGGACATGGTGTGCGGGGTACTTCGCGCGAACACCATCACGACATTTCCCGTCCTCGAAAATACGAGCGGAGAAAACGTTTGTTTCCAAACGTTCGATTACAGCCAAGGTTGTGGCCCTCACTTCTGTCGTTTCCTTACTGGATTCTATGGATTATGCTTTTAACAGTATCGGGTGAGTCGACCTCGAGGTTTCAGATATTATTCGACGGGTAAGCAATTGCAAAGTTTCTCCGGTCATGGTATTCCGCTGTTGCCGCGGATAATGAGGACAATGAGTGAACTTCTCGGTTGAATACCGTTTTGCAGCATTGCTGCTTACGAGCGCTGAGTTAGTTCTGCTCTATAGGCGCCACTTGCCGTAAATCACGGTATACAGCTCGTGCCTTCTAAGTCCCGTCATTATCATTGACTGTTTCAGAAAGCTCGCACTGAGTTCCAGCGCATTTATCACGTCAGGCCAGGTGTAAACTATCCTGGCTTATAGTGAATGGAACTTCGGACTGTTCGATTTGTCCATTTCGACCTATAATACGTACAAATCGGGGAAACCGCGTTTAGTGGTTTCTCGTTACTCCTTTTTTCGCCCATATGAAACATTTGCGCTTCGTGTACTACCGGCACTTCTAGGAAGCAATCCGATAAGTAGACCGAACAAGTTCACATGATTACCGCGTTGGTGATCGATCTCTGACATTAAGGCCAACAAAGACCCTGAAGGCCGGCACGCCGGTGTGCTCGCTACTCTTGACAGAAAGAGACAAAATTCACGAAGTTGGGCGAGAAGAGGCACAACGAACTTCTAGATCTGTTTATGGCACAACGTTTGCCGTCAGCACTCGGAATGTCTCATCACCGGTGCACTATCACCCACATTTAGAAGACAGCTCAACTCATCACGAAAAAATCGAGTCTCGGAAACGTTACGATCGCAGCAAGCTGTATAGAAATCAGCCCCATTAGCTTTAACCCAGTGCTCTCGCTTTAAAAATGAGTGATTCGACAGAGCAACAGATATATTGAACTTTCTAGCTTTTTTAGGTGTTCTCCGCCCAGTTTCCTGTCAGATAGTGCCACGCTCGACACGACACAGTCCCCTAATCGTAATAAACTCGACGTCTGATATCGGCGACCCTCCCGACGATGCCGGTATTACTCCCGGCACTCTTGCTTTCCTCAAAGACCTGTTCGATCGTGATGATCGCCAAAAGCGCCAAGAGCTCCCCGTGGACAACGATACCCTCAGCACAAGCAGTTGGTCGACCAGTAGTACTGCAGCTGCAAACCTACCAAAGAATGCTGTCCTACTCGACAGCCTCTTGCTCAAAACACGGCCACGGCCCGCTTTCTCACCTTCAACATCCACCGATCCCACAACTGCTGCTACTCCTACCACCACAATGGTTACGACGAGCAGTATAGTCAACACAACGCACAATAGTGCAGAAGATAGACAAGCTAAACGTCAACAAACCGGACGACCCAACTTTTTCTACCTGGGCTCTGGTGTGAACGGCGATATTTCTTGGTCCGACTTTGATACCGAAGCCGAACAAGAAGCCCGTAGAAGCCTTACTACCACCACCAGTACCATGAACCCTATCCCTACCCGGCTTCCCTTCCCCTTCATGTCAATTACGAATGTCACGTCTACCATTCCACCTACCAGACGAACTTATCCTCCTAGTTCACCCGAGTCACCCGTAATAGTGCCGCGAACCAGCAACAATGGCAACGGTCCTTCCATAATGAGCAGTCGCTTTACCGTCAGGGACCCTTCCGACATTCCTCCGCCGTTCGCTCGACTACCTGCTTCTAATGGTCTCAATTCAGATAGGACCTCTGTGAATGGTAGAGAAAACCTAGCGGCTTCTTTCTATGGCTCTGCAGCGAGCGATAACGAGGCAAAGCTGAGACCAAGCGGTAACGCCGAAGATGCGTCGGAAGATGCCAAGGCCAGAAGAAGACAAGGATCGGTATTTGCGGCGCCTAGTCCCGTACAGCCTGTACCTGGCCAGGACGACAACGCGGTAAGGATACGAGGCCGACCTAACTACGGTTCGAGTAATTCACTTGGCGGTCAAGGTGGTAGACCAGGTTCGCGACCGGCTGCAGGTGGGGATCCCAGGACGAAGATACCGTTCGATCTGGATGCTTCCCCGTCGGTACCAACGGATGCCCATGATGACGGGATTAAGCTGGAGACCTGCAGCCTGGGAGATGATTCGACGTGTAACCAGGCGGCATATGAAGTGTGCAGAAATGAAGATGGAGCGACAACGTGTAGCTGTAAACTGGGAACGGGTCGCCAACATCTGCGGGACGTCTGTCAGGGTAATACGGAGAACCTCACTGATTATATTTGGAAATACAGTAAGTTAATTGACTAAAGGCTGGATTGCTCTTTTTTAGGCGTCTTCTCGTTCTACGTATATTTGCGATGTAACCGACTGTATGATCGACAGCTGTCCTTCGGCCCAGCATTTGCCAATCGGAAGTCGTACCCGTATACAGTTCTGGAACGGGAAATACAGCTGGGCGTAGGTACCTCTCTTAGAGTACTGAAATATATGATACTCCACGAGATTTCTCTTATTCCAGGTCGACAGTATCATGCGAGCCACTTCATTTGCTCCTCAATACGTCGGAAGTCACGTCAACTCCTTCTCCGCCTTCGCTGAGGATCTCCTAGCCAACGTGACCGTCACATTCTTCCCACCATCTAACCTCCTCTCCGACACTAATAGCCTCGCCCTGACCACGCGACTTCAAGAAGCCATCCTAGACAAACTCCGTGAATCCGAACGCCGACTTGGTATAAGTAACGTCTACGTCAGCAGTCTCCTCACCGCCGTGGCCGGTGTCCAAGACATCAACGAGTGCGCCTTCCGCGACCTGAACGACTGTGCCGCCAACAACTCCATCTGCACAAACACGCCGGGAACCTTCCTATGTACATGTAGGGCCGGGTATGGAGATCGGTACGCCAGTGATCCATTGCGGAGCGGGCGAGTGTGCGAAACCTGTGAGGATGCCTTCTGTAACCAGCACGGGATCTGCTTACTGAGTGATGCAGGGAAGAAGACGTGTCAGTGTAACGGCTGGTACATCGGGACTCATTGTGAAACCGATGGGCAGGTGGTGGCGGTGGCGTGTGGGTCTTCGGCCATCGCCCTGATTTTGATCGCGGTTACCCTGGTCTTCCTTCTTCGTTGGAGGTAAGTGGGACTTGGGCAGACAAATCCGCCCAAATCGCCATCAGCAAGTGGCGCGTGATCATTTATATTGGCTGAGAGGGTGCGCCACTTGGAAAAACGATCTGGGTTAAGCCATTCGCCGACGTCCCGAATGTTATTACGCTTGATTTCCAAATGGGCGTATTTTTCGATTAGATATTCAGAAAACATTTGTGAATGCTTACATGGCTCATTAACCTACCTTTTCAGCCGGAGCAGCGGCCACTCGACAGGAACGAGTGATCAGCCAGCTTCGACGTTAGCGCGTTCGGAAATAAGTGGCGGAACGTTCACATACGTCAAGACGGGCGGCGGGACGCGGCGTTTACCTACTGTAGCGGCCACGCAGTCATTAGAACGACGATTGCGAATGGCCTATCTCGTTCATCCTTCATTGCTCAGCGAGGTCAGCACTTTCTTTCTGACGTTTATGCACCTTTCACTAGCCCCAATTCTGTTTGATTGATAGATGGCGGGCCATCTCGAGCAGGACGGCGCGGTGCATGACAACAACTTCTACGAGGTCCGACCTCCACCTGGCCGCCTGGGACCGACAACGGTCAATCAAGGCGGCAACACTGTCGCTGAACGAGCAGCTAATTATACCCAAGCGAGAGTCAACGAGGAAGGAGAGGCGCGGCCAAGAGTGGGTAGTGATCCCGAGAGCTATCAGTCGGAGGAATCTGGAGCAGCCAGCGATAAGCAGCTGCAGAAGAAAGCTATCCGACCTGGAATCAGGCCTTCTGCTGGCTTGAAGTGACGATGGTTTCTTGGGGGCTTGTCTGAAACAAGCCATTAACAAGTCCAATATTTTTAATTATGCCTGTGATACTTGAACGTAATCTTGCAAGTCCGATTTTTATTGCAGTTAATGATACTATTGTAATAATACGTATTATCTATCTGTTTCGTGTAGTAACTGTGGAATGCCGAACGTAATAAAGTATTTGCTTTTTCTTATCAAAACGATTGGTAATATCGAGAACTGAAAAGTGCGAAGAACCAGGACCCTACCGGGTCTTTGAAACGCGGCTTACGGTGACGTCATCGGAGAAAACTCAGCCGGCTCAGTTATGAGAAAGAAAACCGCGACCACACTGTAACGGGGAGCGTTTTGCCTCATCCATTCATAACGTGCCGTACAAAAGCTGAAAAAACCAGAACGAAATTTACGTACTATAGAGTATTACCGAATGAAGCGATTGTGTACCTTCGTAGTTTATCATGCCTTGCCCGTCTTCCATTCCACCAACGACCTGTTCGAACTCATCATCGGATAATCGCTCTCCTGTCAAACAGACATCGGATTTCCTCATTTCCATGTTTGCATGGTCCGTTTTTCATTGCTACTCATATCAGTTTATAGAGGCTTATAAAACGCTGATTTGTAATTTTATTACTAACCTAGTGTGGTAAGCATGTGGCGAAGCTCGGCAGAATTGATATTGCCACTCTGGTCTTTGTCAAAGTGCCGAAAGCCTTCGATGAACTCTTCAGGTCGATAGGTACTTCGCACTTTGGCCACTTCATGCAGGATCGGCACGAACGTCTCCACGCTGATCCGCTCATCTACAAAAGACAGTAGACTTCGTGTGAAAAATTGTCAGAAAAAACTCCACATATGTAGGCCCGTAGTAGAAGTCAGGCAGAATCCTGGTGGTCGCCCTTTACTTGGGCCTCAGTCTTTATACAAGATAGCGGTACTGTACACGCACGATCGTTTATCAATTACGGGACAGTAAAAATCATGGGACAGGCGGAAATGACGGCAAAATGGAAATTCAAACGTAGAAAAGTGTCGAAAAGTACATTAGCGTGATTCGGTCGCGTCCGTACGTGCTTCCGTACCGCCATACCGAAAAGGCCTGTCCCAAAATTGTTACTGTCCCATATCTACCCATCGTGCGTGTACGTCTTCCAGAATACCAGACGAAAGAGAGTACGAGTATGCCAGTATCTGATGACAAGACAGTCTTACCGTGTTTCTTTGCAAAACCGAACTTGTTTACATCCGCCTCGGTCGGATTCTGTCCAAGTGCTCTCAGAACGTCACCCAGCTGCGCAGCTGCAATCTTTCCGTCCCCCTTCGTATCGAACAAGATAAACGCTTCATGAATTTCCGACTGTGAAACGTCCATCGCGAGTTTCCTTGTCCGGAAATCCCTATCGCTCGAATCGAAAACTCTTGATACCCACGATCCACTGGCACAGGGAGCAATCAACCGGATCAAGTCAATTCACCGAAGAGAGTCTTCGATTCAGAACCGGTGGGAAATTTCGAAATTTTAACGATCGCGATCGACGCAGGAACGGTAGACAAAACACGGATATCGTTCTCTATGGTACGATAAGATTGTTCAGCTGATGTGTCGGACGATGAACATCGCTCTATAAGAGTATAACCGTAAGCTGTGATTGTTCATGACAATTTGCAGCTTTCCGGCCATTTGACAGTCGACTTTACGCCCGATGACGGTGCTTAATATTTTCTGCATTGTAAGAAAAAACAATGATGGCCTGAATATCAAACATCAACACAGAGATGCGCCATTGCATTTTCGTACGATGGTTGTGACTTGTGCAAGAAACGCCTGCAACTCTGACCTACAACATTGTCAACACGCTGACAACGCCCACCCAACGAAAAGGTGGGAAAAAGCAAGCCTTGACTGTCGTAAAGTGATCGTTCTTCATCACACGGAATTTAGATTCTACAGAATCAATTCTTTCGCGACATACGGTGATTGATCAAGATCAAACGGGACGCCGGCGAATGACTCCAACCAAATCTTTATCGCAAGCGGCGCGAACTTTCATTGTTGTCCGTAGAGTACGTGCGCAACTTGCGAGAACGCTCTACGTGAATGACGTTTACCGACGTCCCAAATGTCAACCAAAATGCCAATGAGATGATAAGAAAGCAGAAAGTTTAGAAACAGAATGCAGAAAGCGGAACAAAACATTTCTTCTGTTTTACTATAATTTTTGGACTAGGATCAAACAAAAACAGTCATCCGAGAAATCAATCTACCGGGAAAACTCGCTGCTGAACGATGCAAGAAATATTTAGGAAAAGAAAGGTCTAAAGAAAAGATGACAAAGTTCGATATCTACCGTTGCTGGACGAGCGTTTGAAAGTTAGGAGGAGGGAGCGTCTTCGTGCGTGCCCGTTGAGCAGCCATTTCCGCCATGTACCTTTCACCATCCGTCCTGCGTTCGGCCTTCTTCCTCATGATGAAGTCGAAAAGATGGCATACGTTCTGTAGCAAGAGACTGTTGGAAGGCTCCCTCCTTTGCGCATAATGTCCTACGCAAGATGAAAAGCCACACATTAAGTCTTTGTTCGTCAACATAAGACAGAGGAAGAGCACTTAATGTGGCAATCTGGAATCTGCCTTACCGCCTTTTCTGAAGACTATGCCTCTCAGATATTTGTCGTCCTCTAATGTAACCATCTTCCCACGCTGGTAGATTTGTCCGCCTTCGTCGTAGATAGTCAAGTCGTCTTTGGGAATGCCAACCATTTCAGCGTACTCTTGCGAGATGTGAGCGTCCATGAATTTGTCGTCTTGGCTGTAACTCAGCAGGAGCGGAATCCGGTGGAAGGGCAGCTCTTTGGAAACCTTTTGATACTGAAATAGAACACCCGAAATAAGGTAAAAATTCAAACGCAACCGAGGCCTTCTTGAAGGACTTACCGAATCGAAAGGAACACCCGTGGTTACGAGTCCCATAATGTAGGGAGTATCGATGCCGGAAATGTGTCTCCAGCCTGTCATCTTCATGATGACTAAAGAGACCGGGTTCAGAATCTTCCGGACAATGGGTACCTTCATGGCCCCGACTACTGTTTTCAGCACCCAGTACGGCTTCAACGCCCTGTCGAAAAACTTCCGTCATCTGACCGTTATTAAGCAAACAAGCTCGTTAATGAAGCCTTCCCCCAAGTAACGCACGCATTCTGCCCATATCACCGACATTGTGCGCCACTTGGGAAAACAGTCTTGTCGAGTTTGCTTAGCGAGCTCCAGTCGTAGAAGTTGTTGGGGCTTACTTGTATACGCGATGTCCGGCAATCTGCAGCATGGCCAGTCCACCGATAGGAAACCTAGTGGATACCGCGAGAGGAACCGCTGTGTAGCAACCACAGCTGAAAGAGACCACCAGATCAACGTGTCGAACACCCAAAGCTGAAAGGAAGTCTAACGTAAAGTAGTTGTTCTCGATGGTCGTATGCTTGTAGACGTAATCCTCATCCATCGGAGTTTCCCCCACACCTAAAAACGAAGAGCACAACGATAAGAATGACGAGAATACATTGCCGTGTGAATTTGCAAGCTCAACAAACAACCTCGACAAGATCGTTCCCAACTGGCGCACCTTTCCGCTATTATTGACTGAAGTGTGCGCCACTTGGTTAACCGTTTTTTCCGATTTTGTCTCGCGTTGTTTGTTTCGATTAACAAACCAGCTGAGAAAGTCAGAAACGTCTGAACGTGTAAAAACGCAATACGGAATGTACCTGGGAAGTTTGGACAGAGGACACGAGCGCCTCTGGCAGCCAAGACTCGGATGACATCGGCCATATCTTTGTGACTTCCGGCGGCGCCATGAAGGCATAACACCGTCGGGAAAAGTCCTGCATAATTCGAGGTGCCGTAGTTATCCGGAAAGCCGGTATCAATATACCCTACGTCCACTTCGATACCGTCAACAGGTTTGCGGAGCTCGCCTGTCTGGATCTGCGCTTGGTACACCTCCTTACAAGTCTTGAACTTCACTCGTTTCACCGGAAACGGGAAATCGTCTGCAGCCGTCGAGCTTTTAGATTTGCTCGTGCTTGCTGACACATTTTTGTCAAGCAGAGTTGCTGCAGACGAAGACTGGTATCGAATGTTGAGAAGTCCGGCTGGCTGAGTGAGAAGGCCAGCATAATGAAGAGAAGATAGGTTGCCCGCTAGAAATACGATAATTATAACGTTCAGACACTCATCCGTACAAAGGACGCAAGAAACCACGTGACAACTAGTAAAGACACAGCAATCAGGTGATTAGACATTCCACAAATGTACCATATGGGAATACGATTCAAGTCGAAAACGAGCTCGTTTACTCACATGTTCTTGCCGAAGATAATAGGCAGAATCCTCGTGGGAGAACAGACGAAGAAGGCTGCAAGCTGGAGGTGATGGTGCGCAAAAGCAGACGGGATGAGCTGCGACTCATGCTGTAGGGATAACGCGCCGGTCGTCGCTACAGTACTAATGGCTGGTTCGAAAGAAGAGCGAAGGCGCGACGGTTTGCAAAAGCTAGCGTCAACGTCCGCACACCACACAGAAGAGGCAGATTCTTAGATCCTTACGCGATGCTGGATCTTAGTTGAGATTAACGTCCAGAAAGCACCCAAAGCAGCCGACCAGATGAAAGTCAAGATTTATGACTGATGCAGAGTGACTGGTAAAACCATAAATCCCTTTTTGTATCTACGGCAAATCGGGAGCAAAGCGTGTTTCGGTAACCCCTCAAACCCTCCTGTTGGTTCAGTTCGTTCCACTGATTGTTGATCAGCCGAAAAGCCATTGGAAAATCAACAATCATCCGAAAGTACTGAAGGACAAGGGGGGTTGGAGGGGTTTGAAGTCCCAGCTCAGTCCGGTTGATTCTGTTGAATCACTCAGAATCAGCGACTCTGGCCAACAGATGGAGCCATCAACCATCATATCGAGCCATGGATAGATTTATGTCGTCGTCAGAAATTTGCCGGGGGTTGTGCGTATGACTTATTCGCTCCTGGTGTACCAGCAGGGGCTGTCCGGGAAGCTAATTTGGTACGGAATTTGACCGATATCGATATTTTTTTGTCACATCCGTACCAGACGGTGAGAGACATCTTCGTGAGCGGAAATTAAGGAAGTGACATGTGGATGTTACATCATACAAAGCCTCTTGATAAACCCGCCAGCATGTCGATTGTGACAAGGTTCCTATTGTACGTCCGTCCATGGTTCTCCACAGTATCAAGAATTTGGTTATCAGTCACGATGAACGAATACGAAAAAGCTAAGTAGGCTACTTAAGCATGGTTACGACAACTCTGAAGGCACCAGTCGTCCTCCCTCACTCCCTTACTAAAGATGGCCATCCACGGAATCGCCTGCTTCGTTGCGGTCGCATGCGTCCTGGCAGCAGTGAGCGCTCAGCAATGCGGGCAACCGGCAATTCAGCCCGACATATCACTCGGAGGAGCCAGCAACAGGATCATCGGTGGAAAGGACGTAAGAAAACATGCTCTAACTTACTGGAATGTATTTTCGAAAATGTTTGGTGAGAAATATGAAAATGCTTCGTATTTTGTAGGCAGTACCCCACAGCTGGCCATGGTACGTACAAGTGTACAGTCAATCGTTGAAAGTCAAATCTTAGATATTCTCTCTTGATTTTTCCTATGTATTTTAGGCAGGTGATGTACATGCACCAGCGCAAAGGGCAGAGCAGTGAGTGATTCGACACTATCAACATTCTGAAGAGTTGATGTAAGAATAGTATTTTCCAGGTCATTACTTTCATTGTGGAGGCTCAGTGGTGGGTGTATCGAGTAGATCATCGTTCTTACTGAAACTTCTTCACGGGTTACATGGCTTGCGATGTTCAGATCGACAGATGGTGGGTTCTGACCGCCGCCCATTGCTGCGACCTCCCTGCTTCCATGAACGTGACCGGGACTTCCGTCGTTATGGGTCAGCACAACGCAAGCAGTGCTACAAACGAACCCTTTAAAGTGCGACACTTCATCCAGAAGACCATTATCCACGAAGGGTACAACAAGCCAACGCCCATCAACAACGATATTTGTCTGCTGAAAATGGAAAAGGTAGCCAGTTAGGCGTACCGTTATTCGTGTACCCCAAACCTTGGGAGAATCTAAAATATCCTTCACAAATGATCTTCTTCAGCCCATCCAATTCAGTGATCATGTATCGCCCGTTTGCCTACCGGAGACTAGCCAGGAACTACCTGTAGGAACCGAATGCTGGATTACAGGTACTGTGAAAAACGTCTCACTTCCGTTTCAGCGATGCCTTCATTTACGGAACTTTCATCCGGGTCTAGGATGGGGTAACATCCAGCCGAACTCGAGCGTAGCCGGCACATATCCGGCGACCTTGAAACAAGTCGACGTGAAAGTCGTCAAGCGATCGACTTGCAACGTTGCATTCTTTGGTATCGTCACCGATAAGATGGTTTGCGTACAGAACCCCGGAAAAGGAGCGTAAGTACCAATTTTCGTCTAACCAAGAAGATTTCCAAGGGCCTTGATACCCTTCTCGATAACACAAAAATTACGTCACTTCCGGCTAATACTTAAACGAAGACTTAGACCTACATCGGACGAATACTAAACCCGCCTTTGGTTTTAGTTGTGACGGGGATTCTGGTGGTCCTTTGGTCTGCAAGCAAAACGGCAAATGGATCCTTCACGGAGACACTTCATTTGGTAGCGCCAGACAATGTGGTGGTCGCCAACCATCGGTCTACTGCTCCGTTCCTGCTGAACTATCCTGGATACGGGAAAAGATGAGCGAGTACTCCGAATAAGAATTACAATTTCACTGCTAATTGTATTTAGCTTGATATTATCATACAAAATCAGATCGTATCTACTATATACAGTGCGTTCACGCAAAATGGTGCCAACTCCAAACTCGACTGTAAAAAAAATCCCTGTACTCGCTTCCCTTCCATCTCAGGTGATTTCACACTCCATTTTCAATCCCGCGTTTCATAAAGAAACACTTTCTGAGTTAACTTTCGAGATGGCTCCAGAAACTAGCTCTGAAACGAAGGCTATGGTAGTGGCTTGGGGTTCGGAACGTTTATCCCATCAGAAAATTTCAGATCGACTTTTGGAGCACGGGATTTTGCTGCATAGGAAGACGGTCAGCAAGATACTCAAAGAAGAAGAAATGAAGCGAAACGGATGGACGAAGCCTCCAAAGCGACTGCCGGCGCAATGTCTTCCGTCGGTGCGCACCAAAGCCAACATCCGGAAAGTGAAGAAGGCCGTCCTTGAGAAGATCCCAGACTCTCAGCGGAAACTAGCCCGTAAACTAGGATGTTCGGTGGGTAGTGTAAGCAAGATTGTCCATGAGAATCTAGGTGTGAAGGTGCGCAAGAAGACAAAGGTTCACCACCTGACCGACGTGCAGAAAAAGCAAAGGTACGAGCGCGGAAAGCTCTTTATCCAGTACCTGGGGCCTCAAAAGATTAAGAAAATCCTTACCATGGACGAAACGTGGATCACTCTAGACGATTGCAATAGCGAAAAGGAGTATTACTACACCGACAATTTTCTGGAAATCCCCAAAGAGTGGCGCAAAAAACCCACGAAACACTGGCCGAAAGCGTACGTAGTTGACGGTAAGGCTAAAGTGACAGCCAAGTATTTCGTCGACAAGATTCTGTCGAGAATGGTTAAAGATCTACCTTGTTGTACGGTAGATCTGCGAAAGAAGTCACCGTCCATTTTGACAGCGCCAAGTCCCATGCCGCCAAGTACACCCAGAACTGGATGGAAGTGAACCATCGGAGGTTTGGTACCACTGGATGGCCAATTCACCGGACCTAGCACCGCTGGACTACGCGATCAATGGAATTTTGAAGAAATATTTGGCTGATCGCAAGGCTACCACCATTCCTGGATTGAGCAAGGTTATCCAAGATGTGTGCACCAACTTCGACCTCCGGATCATCCGCAAGTCACTTTCTTCCTGGCAAGGCCGTGTTCAAAAGATGCTCGACAGAAAGGGGGATCATGTAGAAATAGATTGAGAATTCAGGTTTCGTTCTGTGATGTAAGAGAATTTTTCGAAAAAGCTGGCACCATTTTGCGTGAAGGCACTGTATATGCAATCTCCAAATGAATGCTTAGAATCCCCGAGGAATGCTGAGCAAGAGGTGAAAATGGATTCACGTTGGTTCAGCAGTTCTCAGGGATTGAGCATCTATTCTTGCAGGATTTTTCGTTTCAGCATTTGAAGAGGTTTGTTTAGTGATTGCTATCAGTCACGTGAAATATGTGACGTCATCACGGAATATTTGTTCGCCTGGCGGCACAGGGTTCACCACTAAAGCACCCAATCAGCATTCAGCCTTGCATTCTCAGTCACGCCCCACCGCAATGACGTATCAATGTACCACGACGTATCGGCTTACGTCAGGTATCCGTCAGTTGGCCTTCGTTTGATTGTCTTTTGCTATTATCGGGTTGGTTGGTTAAGCCGCACGCTTACGTTTGATTGATACTCCTGTTTGTAGCCTTCATTAGGTGAACTACCTTCGCTTTAAACTGCTTCCTTTTTCTCCCTCAGATTATCTGTGCGAAGATGACACCCAAAAGATTCACCGTTGTCGATGATCCGAAACCAGTTACTGTGAGGAAGAGGCTGAAGAGAGCGGCCGAGAAAGGACCACGAGAGGTTGGGAGCGTCGACGCCAGCGTGTCACGCGTGATCTGGAAGTTATTCCTCTGGAAGAGTCAGTTGACGAGGTGGTCATCCCAGCTGATCAACCTGCACAGGACCCAACTCATCGAAACGATGTTGAAGGTGGGAAACGGAGAGAAGGCTTAGGTGAAAGACAGTGGCCAGCAGATGGAAAGTAATGCACACACCTACCAGCCAGGCACTTCCGGTCAGGCCAACTCGACCCACTTCCCATCTGCTGGCCATTGTCTTTCACCAAGGTCTTTCTCTTCCTGATAGACAATGAAAGCCTTACAATCTCTCACCTTGCTGTTCGCTTTCCAGTTTTCCTGGCAGACGAGTTCCTCATGGACCGGGGAGCTATTCCCAAGAAAGACTTCGTCAACTACGTCAATACGGCCATGACGAACCTCATGACCGGCCAGCAGCGGTATGGTTACCCAGAACTGCCCGAAGAGCGGAGGGATCTTCTGGTCAAGCACCTGGAGAACTGTTTCGAGGCAGAAGCCACGGCGTTGGACGAATATGATGTCCCACCCCTGGATGGCGAAGAGTGCGAAAACCACGAACTCCGACTACCAGCAAAGAAAACCAAGAAGTTCCTCATCAAGGCAGAAGCAGGCAGGAGCGGCAGTCGAGCAAAGGTCATAGCATTCGTCCGGACGTACTCTAAGAAAGCCGCGTGGAAAGATAAGTAATGGTATCTAAAGATAACTATGGGAAATCCTGAACCGGAAACGAGTACAGACTGAATCAAAGAACCAAGCCGGAATTCAGCCAAATTTGTTTTTATTTCGTTTCAACTGTCTTACCTCTCTTGAACCTATTGTCACTCGAGCTCTTGATTCAAGATTCCTCGCTATTTTTGCATTTTCCTCAGTTTAAATAATTTGAACCGTCTTTGCGGTCTCGGTGGCCGACTACCAGTTGTTTTTATTGTAATCTTATTGCTCCTTTTCTGGAGCTTTTGTTGTTGGTAATTGTTATCTCCTTAATTTTGTCTCGCCTTTTCTAGCCCTGTGCTGTTGGCATTTTGTAGCCTTAGTTTTTCAGATCGTCCTGCACTCTGTCCGAAGTATTTCCCAGATTTTCATAAATTATTACTGTTGACAGGCTTGTGGCTACCAAATCAAATTTCCGCCGCTTAAAACCACGAACAGGACTGTGAAGGCAATGCTAAATGCGTGAATGCTGTAAAAATCAACCATAAGCGAGAATCAAACGATAAACTCACTCGGATAACATTCTGACCGTTCTGCAAATCCTACTTCCGGCAATGCTCAGATAGCATTGCGTGTCCGAATCAACAACGAATCACATTGGCAATGCTGAACAAATCTTTTGTCCTTCAGCATTCAGCTTCGGGGTTCCTTCCGGGGTTCAGCTGACCGTCAAGTCAGAGCGATACTGCAATCCTGCCCGACCCCATCTCGCAACCCAACACTTTTCTTCTGGATATCTACTGCATTTGCCTGCGTGTTTACAAACCCGAATGGATGATTGAGCGTCTTTGACAAGCGAAACTGGCCTTCGCGATATCTGTCAACAGAAGGCCCGCCAAGTGGTCCAGGATACCTGGCGATCGCGTCGTAATGGAAGGTGCGGTGTTCATAATCCGGACCGTGAGCATTTATCCGCTTTCGCAACCGCGATCGAACCGGCGATCATGCTGTAGACTCTGGAGCTAGTCGGCGTAAAGGTCGTCAAGCGATCAGCCTAGCTGCAGCACCGCCTTTTCGGTTTCGTCCATCGATAAGATTGCCTGTGTACTGTGTACAGAGCCCACCGAAAAGAGAGCGTATGTTCCTCTTTTTCTTCAAGCCAAGATAGCATTCATGAAGTACACGAACTTGGCTAACATCACGGCGTTTACAGCTGTCCCTTTTGTGTGTGGCTGCTACAAAGATTCCGACGTTTATTCCTCGTGCAAATTGGAAAGGCTAGTAGTTTCTTCATGTAGATCCCTCACTCGCTGCGTCAAGGAATGTGGCAGTAGTTGCCAACCATCGGTCTACTGCTCTACTCCCGCGCTGTACCACCGGGGATTCAGAGGAAACTGATCAATTACCACGAATAAAGATTCAAAACTGGAGCTTATTACTGTTCTGGCTATTGCTGTTCATCTAAGCTTTCTGACTGAATTTAGAAACTGATTGAGCCAAAGATTGGGCGTTCTTGGCAAATGATGCAGCCTTCGAGATACTGGTACCTCGTACCGGTGGTTGTTCAGCAAAAGACGTCGATCAGCGGACGAGGATCACCCGGTAAAGCAGAAGTATTTCGCTATTTTTGTATCTGGCTGGGCTGATAGACGCTTTCAGATCGAAGAAGATTACGGGCATCAAACGCCGCCTGTAGTTACAATGGTGAAACAATAGGCTACTGCCATGTTCAGACATTTTACGGTGTTTGATTGTACTCTTGCGCTTTCTTTCTCGGATCAGGCAGTCGAATGGACACCTTTCATACCCTTTACTGCTGCAGTGCAGACTAAAAAATACGTCCCGTAAATCCCAACGAAGAAACCTAGAATGGGCACAAAGCATGCCAGTCTTTCTGGACATTGTTCTTCACGCCTATCAGTTTTTCGGTTTGCTCCAGGAGATGCTGGATATGATCGGCTAGCGGACTGTCTTTTAATCCTTGTGCATTGAGCATCAACTGTTCTGCCAAGCTGGATAGTTCTCCGTAACCCCTAAGCTTTTCTGTGCTGATCTCACGGCACTCGGCTGAGGCTTCCGGGTTTGCTCCTGTAAACACCAAATAAGTCAGCATATGCGCAGTACTCAACATTGTTCCTTTTGTCTATAGTTGAAAACTGAAACACCATACGTTTGAGGTAGTTGCCGATGAAAACCATCGCAGAGTCCTTGTAGCCAATATGAGGGTACTTCGGTCGTAGCTCGGCGGCTTCCATGATAGCCTGAACCAACACAGGCCCCAGCGAGGTCTCCAGGTAGGGCACGACCGACACCGGTCCTTCCAGTTCAACTGGGTGCTCAGGCTGAGGCGGGCGCTTACTAGGAAGAGGGGTGTTGACGAAATTCCACGGTTGACTACAAAACAGCCCACTGTTGTAACCTTGATTTCTAAGTAGACAAAGGAGTTCAAAGAATCAAAATGTATTTACCTCAAGAATTTGTTCATACACTCGACCGAACAGAACTGCCACAGCTTTTCGTTGTACTTCACCACAAAGTTGGCTTGTCCATATTTCAGTCCAGAAGGCCTGAAAGTAGGAACACGAGAAGTAGTTTACTGTAGATGAGGCGGCTCAAAAGTAAAGTTCTGAAACGTTCATATGCTTACTTTGTGTCGTGGTCGACGTAAGTGACGACACACATGCCAGCAAACGCGAGTTTTTCCGCCCACTGATCGTCCAATTCCTCCACTTGGACAACCTTAGGAAGTTGATCACGTGGTGGCATGGTTCGGTAAGCTATCGGAGGAAGCCATCGGTCTGGACTGTCCAGGAAGGCTTCCATTTTCTCCTTCGACGCAAAGAGGTAGTACTTCTCGCGGTACTCCGCAATGAACTCGCCATTTGCCCGTGCCAGACAGTCGAAGAGCTGGTACTGGGTGTTAAAAGTAACTGGACAGTAGACTCCGTAGGCTGTGGACAACCGTGTCTAAAAATACAAGGAAAACTTCGTACTCTGCTCGAAAGATTTTTCAATTTAACTGCCTATCATGCATTACCTTCAGTTGGTTGGGTGTTACGCAGAGTCCGGTAAGTGGTGCCGCCGTTTCTGTAATGATACACGTACAAAAGCGTTGAATTTTTCAGTCCTCCAAAATATATGCAGATAACTGAGGGAGGGGGTGAACGGCTTACGCTTCTCTCGTTTGTCAACATAGCCTTGGATGTCCACTGTTCGCTGGGCAATTATTTCTAGGGCCGTGAACCACATCTTCCACTTGGAAGCCGTTGTGTCGATCTGGTGTAGGTTCTTCGTGTACTTTTTCAAGTAATTCTGTACCGGAGGGATGTTCGTCTTGTAGTGGGCGAGACGGGTAGCGACAACTTGCGAGTTATTGAGCGGCGGTAGCTTCCTGAAAGAAATTACAGTGCGAACGTCTCCTACACGGTACAGTCCCTGTATATCGTGATTGTTCATACAATCGCGATTTGAGAATTACAATGCGTCAAAAAGTGGATTCAAATGTCTTTACATAATAACAATTATAGAAACTGAGGATTGTGTATAATGATTTTAATATGTTCTTCCGATATGAGTTTGTTGATTCGCCCTGGACCAAGGATTTTTTCTACGGTATTTTAGCGTTTTCCCACTTACTGTTTTTTGGAAAGCATGATTTCGATGACGGATCGTAGCATGCATGTCTTGTTACTGGCCACCAACTCGAACACCAGCGTTGGTACGATCAGACGCTGCATCATGACGTTTAGCTTCCCAAACGTGGATGGATAGCCATCCAAGATCCACCCTCGCGTTTGACAGTCAGCGGTCCTCAACAAGGCTTCCAGACACAATATCTCCAGAGCGTCAGGAATGTCGCAGCCCGAAGCCAGGTAGGTTTTCAACAGCCGACACAGCTCGGCATCCGCAAGCTTTATCAGGACGTGCCGAATGGCATCACCGATGGAGATCCTTTGGATACCGATCTCTTCTGCCAACCTCTTCGCAACTAGAAAAATAATTTTCTTCGGTATCATTTTGTTCAAAACACAGCATCAAAGTTCAGATTATTTACACGTGGATTTGCCGCTTTTCGGTGGACCGATGACGGCTATCCGAACCGGCAACGTTAGTTTTGGCGGTTGCTGACGGACGTAATACTCCGGTCGAGACAGAAACTCTTGCCGCGCTCCCTCGGTGGAACAAAGGTAGATGTACTGCCGGTAGATTACAGGAAAGAGATCAATCAGTTTGGTGGACGCTGGAGGAAACAAGTGACCATTCCGAATCTAGATGGTGCAGTGCCACAAAGTCAATACGCGATATGCAAATCAGCCAGGAAGAAGATACGGTAGCAAACAGTCGATCAGCGGTGGCCCTTACCTTCACGGGACACCACGTTCCAAACTTGCCCAGTCTCTTATAATGACGGTCCAGCATTTCCTTCGCCATGATGCCGGACACCGGATGGGCCAGCTGGAAAAGACTCTCCCGTTTCTTCAACAACGGACCGAGTTGCGCTTGCCATTTCCGCAGGCTTATTTTTTCCGGTCGCAAAGCATTAATGTCGTAGATTTTAATTTTCTGTTCCTCAAAAACTTCCTGCAAAAACATCAATTTTCAGATGAAGTTCGAATTCTAACTAGAAAATTTGCTCGGTTTCTCTACAGCGTACTTTTATGCCATCGATGTTGCCTTGGTCTTTGTCCAGTCTGTCCCTCAGCTCATCATTCAATCGGTCATTCGCCGTTTCTTCGTCCTCCGATCCTTCCTCGCCTTGCTCATCTTCCAACTTCGGTTCGGGGTACTCTTCATCCAGCTGAGCTTCCATCGTCTCTAACGCCTCTTCCTCGTCATCTTCCTCTTCTTCATCGGGCGGCTCTTCATTACCAGCAGCTTTCGCTTCCGCACGTCGCTGTGCAGCTTCCTGCTCTTTTTCTCGTTTAGCATCAGCCCGATCCCGCAATAGCTCTTTCTTCTTCTTAGATCTGCTCTTGACCCACTCTTTGTGTTTGACAAAGAAGGCTTGAAACCGCTTTTCTCCTCGTTTCTTCTTTTCTTGGAGCCAGTGAGCTTTCCGCTTAGGCAGGATACGGTCAACTACCGTATCTTCCTCCAGACTAGTGATGAAGATCGCGTCGGGAAAAATACCTTTTTCGATGAGGAAACGAGCATCCTCGGCATACTGCGGGAATCCATCAAAGACCAAGTTCCTTCCACTGAACAAAAAACTGACTGAATTAGTCTGACTTCTACCCATATACAGTAGAACTGTAATACACTAATACTCATGATATAACATTGCAAATCGCAGAGTGCCTGTTATGAATGCCTACGCATTGCAGATTTCGATATCATCGGCCTTCACAGCGCAACAACTCTTTGCTACAGTTATTCTACACATAGTTGTTCCACCTGGTACAGAGCACTGTCTTACGCATAAGGGGCTCGCTTCGTCCACTTATCAAACAGCTCTGTAAGAACTTCCGTCGGTAAAGCAGATTCGGAAGTCAGGGCGTCTTGACAAGCTTGTTCCAGTGGAGTCAAGGCTGGCGGTTCATCGGGTTTTATAGGGTCCACCTCCAAAAACACAATAATCAGCATTAAGGGTGATAATCCACCAAACCGTTCAAGAAAGACTTGAAGAGTTCTCAGGCGGAGACTAAGTACCGGTAGGAAGGGAAGTTTGACCGGGAGTAGCCCCTCAGGTAACTTTTTTTCCGTCACAAGAAGGTTCTCCGAAGCCGGTGAGGGTTCTTTGGGTAAACGCCAGTATGGCGGCGGTCGATCCAGCGTGAACGTCTCGACAGGTGGATTCTGCAGCTTCGGTAGGGCCACTTCATTCATGAAGGTCTTCAGATTGATCAAGTAAGCGTCGCATTGTTCCGCCATGATCTTTGCGTGTGTTGTACGGCCTGAACCTGTTGGTCCGGTCACGAAAATCCTCAGCGGTGGCGGCTATATCGTAGGAAAGTACCCTACTGCGGCTGTCATCAGCTGGTCAAGATGGCAGAAACTACGGAACTATCGTTTCTTACTTCAGCAGGCCGTTCCTTGGGCAGATACGTCTCCGGATCTTTCCTGAATTTTTCTTTGGCTTCCGTCGAACTGAAGGAGTATATTTTGTCTTTGTAAGTGACCAACCCATGCTCTGGATTTCCCAGTCGAAGGCCGTTAGTTTCTTTCAGTGCCACCGGACAATAGTCACCTGTGTCACCCAATGGTTTCGTTTTCTCCGAGTTCTCGTCCACCTTCTGTAAACGAAGAATTAGCCAACAACGCTAATCCGTAGATACTCATTGATTTATTTTTGGTAATCGCAATACCCATACACCTTTTCTACTCAAGAAACCATCCTTAGATAGCTCTTTGAGTTTATGAGGCTCACCTTTGGCTTTGTGAACATGGTCCCGTCCTCGTGCTCCTCGTCTTCTTGGTCACTTTCTTCTTCTGCGCCTTCAGGTTCGACGTAGTCCTGGACGGTGGGTTTGTATTCTCCTAGAGCTGCGCTACCGATTTCCACCATGACATCCTCCAGTGTCTTTTCACTCAAATTCACTGTGTGTACTCGGAGAGTGGCACCGCTGACGGCAGCATGGACTTTGTCAATCTCGGCCAGCTGTCGGCTGATGCTGGCGATCTGTAGGTCCCATGCCTCATCCGATAGCGCGAAAGACGTTGTCCTGGAACATTCGAAATCCAATATTGATAGGCGAAAACGATATTAGGCTCAAAAATTTGGAAATAATCATACTCTCTGAGTATTTCCGTGCGGTGGAAATTGGTATGCAATGCGTCCATCTTCTCGCTGCTGTCTTTCATAAACACAAAGTCCGTAGGTCGCCATTTCTCTTCAAAGGCCAGCAGGGCGGCACCGATCTCCTCACTGGCGAGCACGTTATCCAAAACATACTGGGCACTGAAGCAAAAAAAACCGTTGAAGATGTCAGATAAACAAATTTCGAGTTTTGGTCTTGAATATCCATCCATTTCAAAAAATGAAAAGGCACCTGTCTATTCTGCCATTTCTGGTTTCAGCTCCGCCGCTGAACGCCGCGGCTAAAGTATCCTTCATCAAGACGACAAAGCGGGCATTGTCGAACCTAATCGCATCAAAGTTCACCAGGGAGAGAACACGGTCAACTTCAGCCACCACGGCAGGCGTGGTCTCCTTTAGCTCCTCCACCTCAGTCTTCAAAGCCAGGTATATAATACGAAGCTCTGGCAGCTTCGTTTCCAGCTCGTCGATCCTCGCCAACTCTTCTTCTGTATAGACCTTAGGCGGCACTTCCGGTTCGGCAGACACTGCGGGTGGCGCCACCTCTTCAATAATCAGAACTGGCTCCTCGGGGGCTGCTTCTTCGGGGATGGTTTCCAAACCTTCTCCTCCTCCTTCAGGGGCTACTACTGCAGCAACTTCCGCGGGAATCTGCAAGGGGTGAAACGTTGCGCACCCGAACACATTGTGGTTATTCAAATCTTACAGAACCGTACGTTTTCAAGTGCCAGAGGGGCTCCGGCCAGTGATGTTCTTAGTCGGTTTTGCGGGATGGGTGGCAGGGGGATGTTTATGGAAGGAAGTGACTCTTCGCGGGTTGGCTTCCGTGTTGGTGCTGCCTCTTGTCCGTAGCTCCCAGCAGGCGAGTCCGGTTCGCCGGAATTTTTCACATCTTCCGCAAATCGGACGGTGGGCATTGCCACTGTAGGATTGAGGGGCGGCTCTGATGCCTTTCTCACTACAAAGAAGGGCATGGCTAACACACCGTCTCTCGATTACCACTTTTATTCTGCATAATGCAAAGTTCACGAGCAGAAATAGCGTACCGGGCTCGAGGACATCTCTTAAAATGTCGAAGAATGGACTGTCGGACTTCAGCGCGCGTAGTTCAGCACCTGAAAAAAAGTTTTGAATTTCGCAAAGAGTCACTACAGAATACTTCGCCATATTTTGGTCGGTGCCAGGATCCTCCACATACCTGCAGCTTCTAGCTCACTCTTTGCTGGGGTGAGCTTTTCGGTGAGCGATGCTCTAACCATCGCCATCGCCTGTGGTATCGCTCTGGCACGTGTTGATAATGTGAGTTCTTCGGTTTGTTCTCGTTTAACTTGGTTGAATACCTCTTGCAGATCAACTATCTATGAACACATGCCATGGCCTGACTAGTTCAAGTTTTCGGATTTTTCTTGGAAGGGCGAGAAACGTTGAGTCCTACCCGGCTTCCGAATGTTTCGGCTAACTTCTTCGCCATGGTACTTCTTGCCGACCCTGATGGTCCCATCACCACGAATCGAGTGGGCGTCTTAGGGTTTGGTGGCAAGATGTACAATCGGGGGTTTTGAATGAACTTCTCCTGTTGCACTTTGTCAGCCAGCAGGTAGAGCCGATCTAGAAACCTGAAGATCAATCAACCGACAGAGGTCACGGGTGAAATCGTCCATTTCAATTTCCCTGTATACCGAAGAGATTGTGCGTGAAACTTACACAGTGGCAAAGAAGATTTTTCCTGGTACGGTAAGACCTTCCGCCAGCGAAACAGGACAGAGTGTTCCAAAGATCGACTTGCGCCACTTCCAGCGGGGCGAAGGTGCGCCCACAAGCAGCGCCTGTTCCAGCTGCTTGTCGACTTCGGCGGTCTCTTCGGGAATCTTCTGCAGGGCGATCATGTCGGTCAGCGGGTGAGGAATGGGTGGCGGCTGCAACCTCATGCACTCCAGTCTGGACATTACCAACTAGAAGAAATGTGCATGGGTCTGCGTGCTCGAGAAGGTTCCCAGGCACACTTGCGCATGGATCAAAAGCAGGTTTTACCTGAGGGATTTGACGAAGTGGAGTATGACCATCAATCTCGATTACTCGCAGTGGATAATACGCCGCCATGAAATTCTGCAAGGCAAAATGAAACTGGTTCTTGCGGTTCAGCGTAGGAAGAATCAACTCTTGTAAGAACAAACTCACTTCGATGTGGACCAGCGAGGTCTTCTTGTAGTCCAGGTAATCATCCTGCACCCATTCGGCGGAGTTCTCCACACATAAATGCAGCGACTCGTTGGGGAACTGCATCTTGTTGTCAACAATCGGCTGAAATCACGGAGGGGTTAAAAGCAGACACTATATAAAATCAATCAAAGAACCTGCCGTACAATGTTTGGGAAGAAGAGATTCCTGAAGAAAGCCACATCGGTGTCCGCTTCGACTTCCACCGGCTTCTGTACGACAGCTGGGTTTTCCTCACCTTCTTCCTCCTCTCCATCTTCCTTGTCCTCCTCTGGTGTTTCTGGTAATAAAATTGGGGCTTCCAATCTTGCTTTCGCTTCGTCGATCGGCTCAGCTAACCGTCTTCTAACATGCCCAAAAGTCGTTCGCGAACCATTCCTCAGCGTCGTAGTCTGTCTCTCATCCAATACAACTGCCGGTTGGCCACTGTTTCCCGACAGAGCCTTTGCATGTTCAGCTTTGATGGCTTCGCGTTCCTTGTCACGCTTGTTAGACTTCTTCGTGGCTGGTTTGGTGTCCTTCGATGCTTCGCCTTCGGCTTCGTCGTCTGTAGGCTCTTCCGCTTTACCTTCCGTTTTCTCCGCCCCCTCACCTTCTTCGTCGCCTTCGACCACGACAGATGGCGCTGGCGCTGGCGCTGCTCTAGCGTCTCGCAGAGTGTCTTCTACCAAACCTGATTCTGTTGTGTCCTCCTGTTCAAAATGATGGTACAAAATCTAAGATTTATCCCCACTGTGATTGTTTTCTTACGTAGTGCGCAGCTTCGGCAATGTACGATTCGGCAATCCGAATGCCGGTAGGTGCATGCAGATACAGCTTCTCTTTACGACGTACGGCATCTTCCAGTGGAAACTACAACGAAGTAGACTTGTCATGGTGTTGTGTCCTGTAACGATAATACGTGGCAGCGCGAGCAGAAGGACTGGGAGCATGATTGCTTACCCGAACGACGATGACAAAGTCGACTTTCAGATCGAGAGAGCGCAGAAGGTCGAACTGTTCCTCGAGAGACAGAACATTCAGTTCAGGAGTCGGGAAATCATCCAAGATGTAGCCTGAGGAATAACCACTTATGAACAGTTTGAAACGAGCAGCATTAGCTGTCGATACCGTAATGCCTTGCTTCGTTGGACTGAAGCTTCTTCCGTATCAAGTCCAACGTAAAGAATTGAGGAATTCCATCGCTTGATGCAAACAGCGTGTTCAGCTGTGCATCAGATTTTGCGCTTCTTAAGGCTTCAGCTACCACGGTTTCCGCTACATAACATGATGCGTATGCATTATTAAATCGGCGCACGCCGTTAGTCCCGCTCAAAAGAACCTAGCTTTCCTGAAATAACACGTACGGGTCACCAGCAAGCACTTCCAGTAGTGGGCGATAATCCGCGCGACAATGGATTTACCAGATCCTGGAGGCCCAAACACGGCAAAACAACCTGGCTTAGACTGCAGGAAGGACAAATCACTCCGATCTTCGTCAAAGAGGTCGAGGTGCAGATCATGTGAGTGGCCGCCGGACATTATGTCCCACGCACGGTTAGAGATTTTATTTATTCACATTTTATCAAATGCTACTGCAAGCCCCAGAGTCGAGAGGCTTCAAAGAACTCCCATAGGTCGTCCGTTAAGTGGTACTTGCTACCGAGTTCCGACTAAAGTAGCGTGGCAACGTTTGGTGCATAGCCGGCTTGGTCTACCAGCGTTCGGCCTGATATACTCCACCTGAACGTTAGTTTACTATCACGTTAATGTAGCTGTACAAGAATTTGAAATCTATGTTTCTTTAGCCAAGGTTTTGATTTGTGCTAATCGTTGAGCTCCCATAAACACATACGGGTTTCGGCGGCTCAATTTGGGGACAAACTTGTTTCCCTCCGATCGTGCCTCTTCTGATACCAACTTATAAAGAATATAAAAGAGCATCGTGTGGTGAGTTCACGTTACCTCGCCGTGGCTCAAAGTCTCAAATAATCGTTCGCCCTTCTGGGAAGAGTTTCTCGAAAATTCTGGGGGTGATTACTAGCTGAGATAACCCAACATGAGGGGTTTGCGTCTCAACAGATGCAAGCGAATTCTTGTGCTATGTGATGTCGTTCTGACGTCAAAACATTTTCGCTCAAAGTTTCGAGTACCTTCAGAATTTTTTTAACGTAGAATTTTTCAACGCCGATATACTACTTTCTTGTGCTTTACACAGCTACCTCTTTAATTTATATTCTTCGACAAATTGTCGTAGTTCAGAATGGAATCGAATGCCCCCGATCACGGTGATCGCTGTCGCCAAAATTAACTTCCGTAAACGGGCGGGTTGTCTTGTATACGAGTAACCAATTATAGTTTCCGTCAGTCAGATTTTCAAATTTGATTAGCCAAAGTCACTTGGTACCATCCAGCGCCCATTTTCGCAAGTTATTTTTGGCGTGCACTGCACCAATATTCTTTGCCGGAAGTGGCCAAAACCGCGAAACGGTTTCTGCACCGGAACTGGCGCAGTATAAAATTATGGGATTTTCTTCTATTCAGGGCCAAAACATCACTTGCGAAACAGGTCCACTGTCTTGTCGAAAAGGGAAGGACAAAAATTCGTGTAGAAAACTAGAAGCGTTGTGAGTAGTCAATCAAGCTGGATAGACTATACTAATGGGGAAAAGCGTTGCGTTATTAACCAGAACGAAGAATACTAGTGACGATGGTTCTGCGTATGTTGTTAACCGAATCGCAGAGTGGGCGGTCCGCTGCGTCCGAACCGGAGGCGGACGCCACTTCGACCGAAACGCAGACGCAGCGAGCTATCTTCTCCGCGCTTGTGGTGCGTCTTGTAGTAGGTATGAAGATGCGAACCCCATGGGTTGTAGTTGGACGTGTCGTCTTCGTTGGCCATATTAGCACCTGACCACATGTCGTTACCTCCTTGCTGGTTCTGTGCCACCCAATCCGAATACTCGGGATTCCAGGAAGATCGAGCAGAAGGGAAGTACGTCTGTGCTGTCCAGAAGGCGCCATCTAGAGGCTTCCCGTTATTATCGCTGTTGCTGACGGCAGAGTTGGATAAGTCGCTCGGGTCAGGCATTCCTGGAATCGAAGGAAGAGGCAATCAGGCCAACTTGTCAAGGAAACCCATCAACGCAAGTAACTGCGTACTAGGGGAGGTAACGACTTAATGTCAAGCAGGATGCCGAATTGTTATTGATACTATACCCGGGAGAAAATGGGTTGGGTTAAGTAATGGACTTTGCGGTTTTCGGAGAAAGTGTCTAAACGAATCTTGATTAGTCTCTGTTACATGAGCGTGATGTGTCAAAGGGACTGAAGCAGTTAGCGTGAAACAAGAGCTGAGATCGAGCCACTCGCATAATTACTCACTTAGTTGGGTACTTCCGTTTTCTATTAGGTCGCACAGATGAGAGGGATTTCACAGAGTTTCCCTGACTAATTGTGACGTATGCAGTAGAAGAGTAAAAAAATCTGATATCCGCTTCTGCCACACTCAACGGCATCTGACTGCCCTTCCGGACATGAGACTCAGAGACGATTCAGCACGGAAAACTGAAGCGGACATGAGACTTTTTCATTGGGGAGGGAATTTGTGTATAATATGGAACTCCTTCGTTAATTCCTAACCGAATTTCCCCCTTTTTTACAGTTCTCTTGGACTGTATACAAAGAAATGGGTCTGCTCAGAGCGATGGTTCAATTAGAAAACGTCTTTTACCCGAAATCGAAGACGGAACGGCATCGGTTATGCAGTAGTGAATTTTGGCCCGCACGCTCTGGCATGAATCTGGTGCATAATGAAAGGAAAACCGCACGCCGAAATGGGGAAGGGCAAGCTATCTGCTTCCGGTACCCAGTGTCAATAGTATTTTGTTTGGCCAGACAAGGGAGGTCCGTGAGGTTTGAATTTCTCATCGTTAGTGACTAAAGGGTGGGATTACGACGTGCTAATCAGCTCTTGCGGCTGCACCAGACGATAACAAACCTCCTTTGTACAGAGTGTTTGGCAACGGGACAAAGGAAGGTGCTCCTGTCATCCAGCGGCTAAATGAGTTGGTAGGTGGAAATATGACCGGCAGGAATTGGCAATTGTAGCCGATTCACCGAAATCAAAACTTGACTTCGGGCGATAAGGAGCGTCTAGAGGATTTAAGCGAGGATCAACAGTACTACATAGTATTATTGGGAGTTCACATTTGGTGTGGGTTCACTCTAATCACTCGTGACTCGTAAGTCCACGACTGGTACTTGGCGTTCGACATCTTTGTTCCACCGAACACCAAACGTCACGGTTTCGTTTACCGGAGCTGCTTGGTCTTTCGGTCAAACACGAATGACCACAAACACTGATATAAATATCCCTGGAAAACACGTTTATAAGACTTCAGGCCCACAAGCTGGACAGTACAAGCGCGACGAAAAATTATGGGACAGGCCTTCTCGCTACAGCGTTACGGAAGCATGTACGTACGGACCAATTCACAATAATACACTTTTAGACACTGTTCTACGGCCGAATTCCCATTTTTCGGTCTTTTCCGCCTGTCCCATAAATTTTAATGTTCCATAATTTCTCGTCGTACGTGTACTTTTTTGGAAAACCGGCATGTGTTACTCGTCACTGCAGCCAACCGATCAATTAGGTGAACCAGCACGCACCCGAGAGGAAATTTCATGAGCTCGCGAACTATTCTCGACTGAACAACACCTTGACTTGGTACTGTAGTTCGCTTAAAAAAAAACAGATGTTAGTTCAAACATCCGTTTCGGTTTCAGTGTTTACCGTCGTGTCAAAAAAAACTGATGAGCTGCGAGAAAAAGTCCTCCATAAAATCATCACCGGCTTTCTCGTGAGGATATGCCACTTCCTTAATCAATGAACATCAGTACTGTTTCAGCTATCCAACACTTTCCGGCGGAAGCACTCTTGCAAGTCGTATGACCTTTCAACAATCCCCCGATGATCTGGGCTCACTAATACTTTGCCCTCAAAAACTTAACCCCGTAGTCTAGTCCGCTACCGTTGGGTCGCTTTTCAGCGATCTCTCGCAGCTCGCCGTGCAGAACTTGTCGCGAGTAGATATCTGTTTTCTTTTTAAATGAAGTCAAGTAAATGCACCTGATAAAGATGGGGAGTCCGTCAACGCAGCACCAAAGTTGTCCCGCTCACCAGTTGAATCCACATTCTCAGTAAGAGCCATCATACTGTCAGAGAACATGTTCCGAAGAGGGTCGGCTCCTTGTGCAGGGCTTAAGGAGTATAGCACGAAGCAGACAAATGTAACGGAAGGACCAAAGCTCCATCTCAAATTCATTTTGCCCACCACCAGCAAAATGGAAAACGGAGAGTTAAGCGAAGGAACGAGCCGAGGGAGGTCGCGTGGAAGGTGTAGCGACAAGAGCAAGCTGTCAACAGGATTTTCGGGAAGGACAGCAAAGCCACGTCGATTACGAAATCCTCGAGTCAAGTCAAGGACCCTAGAAATATTTGGCCGTGTGAAACTGGAGACACTCGAACTAGCTGGAGCGCATGAATTACATCATGGAACGATCGACAGCTGCTCTATATACTATCGAGAGCGGGAGCGAAGGAACGGCCCGCGGATATGTAAACCAGGTTTTCCTGGATATCAAAGCTTCTTTGTCGGATTTCCACTAGTCACGTACGACCCACCCCACCCACCTACCCACAGCTTTGCCATCTGAATCTATCGCACGTATCAACGAGTGGACTCGCTTCGTTCCTCAGGCTTCGACAACGTCATGCCACATCTCGTAGTCCATGTTCTTGCACCTCATTACCATGCACCTTTCAAATATTAAGTACTTCACCGGCACCCTACGTACCGATCGACTTTGGTTTCACGGTACACACTGTGAAGAATGTACTGTATGCGCGTGACATTTGCGGAGTGACGAGAGGCAGTGTCCGACAAACCAGACCTTCGAAAATGGGCGTTGGTGGAAACCAGGTACCGGTAGCTTCGTCCAACCGAATTGGGAGATTTCGTCAACCTCAAACAGAACTCGCTAGCTATGTTTAAGAGGCCCCACCCATTTTCGAAGGTCTGTTTTTCGGACACGGTGCTGTACTGCGTTCAGCAAAATGGGATCAACTTTATCTAGTACGCGGGCATCATGTTGGTGCGATGGTTTCACTGGAAAGGATTAGATTGTCTGGAGAGTGCAATAACTTGTTAATGCTCTTCCAGGATCAGAGTTATCGTCTCGGTGTTATAGTATCGGTCACCGACTCCCATCCATAAGAGCCCGTATTTTCTCCAGCTCTACACGGAAAAGTACTTACCTAAGCTATCAATTTTTAATAGAGCAACGAGAATTACTTTCGGTGTACCCGTCACATCTTGCAAGTTGCACTATGGTGCGCATAATATCCTGTCTTCGTGACACGGTCAGCCTTCTGTTAATGTACACGGAAGTGTGTAAGCAAGTGGACCAACAAAAGCGACATGCGCGTCAAAGGACTTCCTCTTGACACAGACGGATCGACCAGAAGTCCGGCCTACATTAAATAAACAACTTAGATCCTCTACTGTGCCTTTCCCTATGGGATAATTTTCTGACAGCATCCCAGTGAGGAAAGGCTCTTTGGTGACGGTATTCTTCTTGGCGCCGATAGAGTAACCTCCCTGTATTTCTTAAGTAACAATGGTAAAGCGTAATATTTTTGCGATCTACGCATGCGAGCGCCGATCGAAACTTTATTGGTTGTAGCGACGAGCTGAAGCAGAAGCGTATGCCCGAGCGCACTCCGAAAATGAGACGCAGAAACCGCTGAACAATATGGTCCAAACGCGCGACCTTTGTTAGGTGTTTACCGTGTTTTTTTTTCTCTCGTGGGTTACGCCTTAAACTACCTCAAATAATTTCCCGCATGTATGATTTCCAAATACATGGAGAGAGTCTGAATTTTAAAACCACGCCTATTTG
Organism: Ramazzottius varieornatus; assembly: GCA_001949185.1. Classification (NCBI taxonomy): domain Eukaryota; kingdom Metazoa; phylum Tardigrada; class Eutardigrada; order Parachela; family Ramazzottiidae; genus Ramazzottius; species Ramazzottius varieornatus. The sequence continues at coordinate 4,999,768 of BDGG01000001.1, forward strand.
TATGCTTACATTAGGATAACAAGAGCAATATTTTCGTAGGAATCGAAGGGGTCGATCGAGTTACGAAAACTGGGTAAGGCCCAATTGAAAAAACCCGAGGGTTGGGCTCAGCGCTTAGATGTCTTCCTGTAGTTGAAGAGAATACTGTACCAATTGGTTTGCACCTCAGGGAAATCCGTGGAGTAAGCGCAACATACTGCAGTAGCGTGCCTCACGGGCATGTGCTCAAAATACTGTATCGTTTGACCCTAGTGCCGGCCATGGATATCGCGTGGCGAAAATACTAACTGACTTTTATATTAACCAGCCATGCGACTAACTGATGCAATAAAAGAATCGTTTGCACACATTCCGGACGGGTGCAGAACGTCGATTACTTATTGCGTCAAGTCCGTATGTTTCAAAGCGTTTTACTTGCTTCACGCTTTTAAATGATGCTACCCTAAAGTAAATCTAATTTCGAAGATTCCGAAAGTGTTAGCAAGTGCCGTTGGATGTCTTGATGAACTTAGCAGAGCGATGTTCCGGTCGGTCGATATTATGGGATTTTGGGCAGAAAGTTTTATGCTTAGTTGATTTATGCAAAGTGTCAGTTAATATTTTTTCCCATACGATATTCCGATATAGTGCCAGCGTGTGGCACCAGCATCGCGGTGGAAGGGACTGGTCAAGCTTACTGCATAGCAGAATACAAGACACCGGTAATGAGAGTCAACAAACCGGATAAAGTTCGGTAACGTCCGTGGTTAACTATTTACGTCATGACATTAATTCAGCCGCTGATGAAAGTCATGATCGCCGGCAGGAGTAGACCACAACTGCGTACGGATTTGGTGCGCTAATACCCACTCATTTATAAACTAATCTACCTCAATACATCCTGTCTTCCGTTTCCGGGAAAACAGATCTCATGCTTGCAGCACAATAAAATACTAAGCTGTTGCATGGAGTACGTACCCACAGAGAGACAGAGAGACAGAAAGAGGGAAAATCCGACCTGCCTGCACTATGGCCGAATATTGGCCGCCCCAACAGCAAAAATGAGGTGGTAGTCTTCCTGCCTGTTTAAAGCTTGCTTATTTCTAAACTGGGGAACTTGGTCAATGTTACATCGATAAAATTTGCCAGCCTGAAAATAAGCAAGCTCTGGACAAGTCGCAGACAGGCCTCCATATGGAACTTCACTAGTCCATGACTAGTGAAATCTACCAGTCGGAAAAAATACAGGCTCTTAGCAGGCTCGACAAGTAGTTTTGTAAATTTGACCGAAATGCAAAACTGCACGTCGAGCCTGTTTACAATATTGCGCAAGTGTGTGACGTGCAGGTGCACGCGCAAAACAGTATGCATAAGCAAGTCGCTAAATTGCGCACCAGCAGTCTACGAACTTGGCACGCACACGTGAGAGACACGCACCTGTGTACTGTGTTGTGACACGCACCAGCAAGTCATACACTTGTGTGATATCGTAAGCAGGCTCGACATGCAGTTTTTAATTTGGTCCAAATCACAGAAAATGCTTGTCGAGTCTGTTTAGAGCCTCTATTTTTTAGACTAATACTCGGTGTTTCAGGATGAAACTGCCGTTCTACGAAAACCTGTTTCGAAAATTTCTATCTCTGAACAGAAGCAATTGTATGATTCCCTTGCTTTGCCGAACATTTTGGACAGTCTGTTCTTTCGTCTGAGCATGAGGAAACTCCCCTTCAGCCTCATAATTAAATCCTGGAGCCATTTTAGTCTGTGGCACAATTCTGAACATTGAGACCTCCTCGTTAAAAGAATTGCTGTCGACACCAGCGTTCTCAAAAATTCGTGCCCTGTGTCGAGAGGTGCTACGGTGTTACCAGCTCCTGCAATAGTGGTCAAGATTTAAGACTTTATCGCATCCACCAAAAGTGTCGTTAATTGTATCCGCCCAGAATATGGCCGACGAGAACGAAAACCTTCCTACTTCACTAAGGTGGCGCATGTCCTTGTCGGCAAAAGACCACCCCGTTTGTCTCAACTTCTTGTTTTGCGAAATCCCAAAGGCCTTTTTCCTAGATTTATTTTCTGTTACTAGTAGCTACTGCGGTGGTGTAGCTGGCGGTGCAAGAAAAAATTCGGGAAAAGACCCTAGTTTGAAATAAATCATTGTCATTCTGAAATTTTTCTCTATTGTCCGCCTTTCATCGCTGTGAGAACAATTTGGTGGCAAAAACAAGGAGACTTTGTTGTTGAAGTTGGACATCAGCCGAATTTCAAAAGCCGTATTACAACGCAGAAACGACGTTTTGAACTGCGATCCCAAAAAACGGCGAGTTTATACTGAAAGACCTAATAGATTTTACTAGTCATGGACTAGTGAAATTCCATATGGAAGCCTGTCTGCGACATATTCAGAGTGCTTGTTTTCAGACTGGCAGATTTTGTCGATGTATTGATAACATTAAATGAATTCCCTAGTCTAAAAATAAGCAAGCTCTAAACAGGCACGAAGACTACCAGCCTGGATTTTTGCCGTTGGGACCGCCCATAGCCGAACGAACGCAGTTGTCATGCCGATTAATCTTTTGATAGCGCCATCAGCGGTGCGTGTTTTGTGGGATAAAGACTGCAGTCTGTGAAATATGGACGATTCCGAAAAAAGCTTGGACCAACAAGTTTCACAATCCGACGCGACCAGCTCCTGTTATGGTGCTTCGGATGTGCGCCTGGGCTTAACGTAGTAGATTCATTCATGTAGTGTCTCGTTTAAGTAACCCGTCTGGTTTTGTATGATCCCAAGAATCAACCTGGCCAGGTGCGGGAAATCCGTTTTTTTAGCGTATTGCCGGTCATCACCGACCATGGCATCGCGTGTCTGGTGGATCAGAATTGCATATCCGACCAGCAAACCCATTACCTACAACACAAGATAGCGAAAAGTGCTATTATTGAAAGATGGCGTAAGGTCGTAGTGGTCGACAAGTCGATCAACTTACACCTGTAAGAACTCTTCGGTAATTGAATTCCCGCAGCAGAGATGGCGCCACTGTTGTAGTCTATTCCACTCAGTATTCGCTTGTATTCGTCACGTGTTGCTTGGGACCTGGCGGCAGATTCATATTCTTGGAGAGTTTTTGCAATCGTTTGCACCAGTACAATGGGGTACAGGCTGTCAACTTGCTTGCAACAGCGGGAACGTCCTTTACAGTCGAGTCTTTACCCTCTTCATCCAGTACCTTTCCATGACAGCGCAAGCAAAGAAACGTCCGTACGACCGAGTTGGCAATGCCAATACACCCGACCGCTACGTCGAAATCGTCGGCTATCTTAGGTACCTTGTGCGCCAGACAGAATCTCACGACGAACGTTCAAATTTCACGTTGAACGGTGAGTCATCTTCGAGCGCGACGTAAGTTACGTTGAGCGCGCTTCGTGACGGTGGCAAAATAACGATGAAGGCCCTGTTCGTTCGTGACGGTCAAATTTCACGACGCCGACTGCTCCGCGAATATTCAACTGTCTAAATTTCTCTCGTTCAGCAGTACAGCTCCGTGTACATACAGCACTCACGACCCGGGGCAAAGCCGAACGTTGCCCCAACTTATTTAATTTCTTGATCGGTTATTTTGCACCGTTCGTCGTGTTTTTCTCGCAAAAGCCAAATTTAAATTTTACGTCGGGGAGAACCGTGAATTTCTCCAACGTGAAATTCCGCCGCTCGTAGCGAAATTCTGGCTGGCGCGTAAGGTCCCTCTTGTATCCATACTGACGCCAGTTGTGTGCGGTGGAGGTCTCGTCTGGTCCTGGAGGGTTATATACTCGCAACAATAGCGCCACGACAACCACATTGGAACAGAATTCCCGGAGAAAACTAGCCAAGACCAACAAGTCAAAGCAGTCGTTAAACTTAGTGGCTAAGGTCCTCAACCAAGGTGATGTAGCTCGAGTTTCGTCAAAGTTTCCCCTTGGGAATCATGGTCGATTTGTTAGACCTTCTGTATGTGCTGATTAATCTCATGGAATCCAGCGGTCAACAAAGAGATGAGTATGAAATAGAAGCATGGCTCGGCCATCTCTGTATTCAAGTTCAGCATCTTGCTGACGCCGCCCACGATGTCGTCTAGGTACATCGGTACACTCGGCCCGACCAAGGTGAGAAATGTGATGGGTTTGGTGAAGCTCTCCCATGTCTGCAAGTCATCCCAGATCAGCACCAAGAAACCGGCCAAATGCACAATTAAACAGATGGCAGTCCATCCAAAAGCTAAGACCGCATTCCGATGGATCTGCTTAACCAAGTCCCGGGAAGGGATGAGGTCACCCAACACGACGGACATTTCAGGAAGGAACTTTGAAATCTGCGTGCTTTTCCATAACATGATGGTGAAGATCGCCACGGTTTGCACAGCCAGATCGAATCGGGCGAAGTGAGTGACCAGTCTGAAGAACTCGAACGAGCTCAGATCCTTTAGGTACAACCTGTAACACACAGCACGCGTCTTATCATAGACATCCACAGAAACAGAATTTTCCTGTCGCTTACATTGTGTAGTCCGCCAAATTTACGAGGGAGAGTACGAAAATGAGGAATGCAATGCAGTAGCTCCACCATAGAATCCATTTCTCTCGGCCTTGTCTCGGTTTGACGCCTGTGCTTTCTGTTAAAGGGTAGAGGCCATAGCGTCGAAGGTACTTAAGGGGAGGTTATCGTGTACTCTGGCCCTTCTGGGAAACGATTAGGTACGGGAGATACAGTCACGGTCATGGGTCATGGGCACCCTCGTAAACTTTCCCTTTTTCTGGTAAAGCTCGTCAACGGTCACTCCGATTCGTTTCCAATTTTATGTACATCTGGTTCGAAGCTTTACCCATCTACTAATGATAATTCACATCAGAAAGGATAACTTAGAAAAGCGAGGAAAATATTTTTCCCAATTGTGCCCAAAGTTCCCCAGCTAAAAAATATCGCATCACCTTCAGACGAAAATTTTTTTCTCACGTTTTCCTCGTTACGCGCTGGCTTCTTAGTATTTCGCTGGGTAGCCACGGTTCTTCTTTACCTTTCGAAGCCGGTTAGGAATGGAACGAACTAACTTTGCGCATATTTCGGGGTCCATTCCGTACCAGATTTCCTTGACGGTTTCCTCCAGTTCTTCCAGGTTCGAAGGATGCCTTCCTTTCAGCTGGCGTTCGACTTCCGGCCATAAGTGCTCTATTGGGTTAAGGTCTGGTGAGTAGGGTACCCACTGCAAGACTTCTACTTTTCGATGATCCAGTCCCGAGAAACGATTGAAGTATGCTTCGGATCGTTGTGCTGGTAGTGCCACCCCTTCTTCAACTTCAATTTCTTCGCCGACTGAAGGACGTTCTGGTCCATAATGTTTCGATACATGAGGCCATCCATATTTCCTTTTATCACAACGAGATTTTCCACTCCTCTAGCGCTGAAACATCCCCAGAACATCAGCCGACCACCACCATGCTTCACAGTCGGTACCGTGCAAACTGGCGCATATTCCTCACCCGGCTTTCTCCAAACTCGAACCATTCCATCTGAACCAAAGAGGTTTATTCTGGTCTCATCTGACCACAAGACGTTATTCCAAAACGACTGCGGTTCCTTTGCGTACATCTTGACAAAGTTTAGACACTTCATTCTGCTAGCGTAGTTGACGAACGGTTTTTTACGGGCCACCCTTCCAAACATACCTTGCTCCGCCGTTTGACTGTGGACTCCGAGATGTCAACTTGATGTTCGGTCTTGATTTGGGCTTAGATTTTAACAGCAGAAATACGCCAATCTTTCTTTGCCTTGCGCACGATAATCCGATCCATGAGGGCAGTGGTCTTCCGAGTTGGTCCCGGTCGTCGCTTCACTTCTGCTGATCCCGTCATCTCGAGCTTCTTGATCATATTCTGGACTGTAGTCCGTGGAAGACATACCGGGCGAGCTATTTCACTCGCTCCGACGCGATTTGAATGATGTTTGATGACAAGTTCTCGAATTTGAAGGGAGTGCTCAGATCTGCAGGAAGACATTTTCGAAACGTTTTTTTCTAAGATCTAGAACAGAAGAATTTGTTGGTTCAAACACGTGAGAACACGTAACAAAACCTGTGGTTTATGTGGAAAAAGATTTACATTGAACGGTCTTGTGGACACCAAGTTATTAATTTTTGAATCCAGGATTACCGTATCGGTGGACATTAGGAATTCCGGTCTTTTGGGTCGCCGAAATACAACGTTTGTTTTACTTTGAGATTTACTTTCATTGTCTTTACAGTTTGAAAAGTAGTGTTTTGCCGGTTAGGAGAAGAAACAATAATGTGATTCCGTCCAGAGGATCGCGGTGTATACCGAAAAAAGTGAAAATTTGCAAGGGTGCCCGTGACCCATGACCGTGACTGTAGGAGAACGTTTTCCGTGTGAAGACCGTTCCGTATGTTACAGCAATTTACTGGTACGCACAACGCACAAAGACGCTGATGTGCGCTTCTGTAGACCCAAACACAAACACAATTTTGGCTTTGCAGCGTTCTACCTCGACTCGTACGTCTGGTCAAGAGCCAACCAGTACTAGAGTTGTAGACAACAACCTCGGCTACAAAGTGATAGTTTTTTCAAACGGCGACCTGCAACGCCGATCGAGCAATTTTGAGAAATGGCAGAGCAACTCACTTCGGAGGCCGATTTCCCAAGAACCGCAGACGGTCGCGGTCTCCAAAACTAACACTCTGTGGACACAACTGTGACTAAATTGTTTCTGATAATTGTTCTGATTATTCGTCTATTTTTGGTAAAATTTTAATTGTGATCGGGTCGACTGTTCCGCGCGACCGGCCACAATGTACCCAGTCGCTCTGTCCGAAAGATAAAAGAAGGGCTGCTTCCGGGTTGACCCAACTAGCTTCATAACTGTACGAGGAAGACTCCATAATTATGTCAGGGTGAGATTCACACTGTAATTCGGTCAGGCTTTTTTCTCGATGCCCACTGGACCGAATCTTCCACTGCTTGTTTATACGTTGTAACGACAACTTTGCCGAGTCTTCTATTAAGTTTGAAGAGATTCACGAGATAAAATGAGGAGATATAGGCTCTGGAAGTCAGGAGCATCCCGCTAATGTCAAAAAGCCTGCGAAATAAATCAAGACAAGGCCGCTAGGGGGCACGTTCGTCGTTTTTTGCAGAAATGCTTGCAAACAGGAACACCACGTCATGTCGTCGGTTTCTGCCTTTACAGCACGATCATGAACGTTGCATTGGCTCAGCATGGAATCCATGACGTATAGCTCTCCCGATACGTGCAGTGATGCCGTACTGCATTGCCAGTTTTCACAAAAGGATATTTCCTGCAGATTTTCTGGTCTTTCATACTGCGATATTTCTCTCTCACGATGGCTGTCCGTTCTCAGCTGAAAACAGCGTTTCAGGTGCACCAAGAGTTGTCGTTGGAAGCAGCTATTCACGAGGTAAAGAACGGCCAGAGTCAAGCCTCTGCAGCAAAGATATACAGGATCAGCCGTACAACCTTGCGTAATCGCCTGCAGAACTCGACTCCGTCTTCCGTTGGTGCTCCAACAAAATTCGCATCCCACGAAGAAGACCGTCTTGCCGAGTTTTTCTTAGCCTGCAGTGATCAGGGAGTCCCTCTTAACCGATATCATTGCCTGCAGATCTTTTCGGAAGTGGCGATAGAACTTGGTAAGTTCACCTCAATAAACAACAGACAAAAGTAATTACCATTTTTATTACGATTTATCACAAAATGTTTGAATTGTAGGGATGCAGTCTACCACTTTCAACGACGCATTTTTTAACCGCTTCATCTCCCGCCATCCTGACGTTTCCTTGCGCATTACTCACGCTTCCAACCGGAAGAAAGATCGAGAATGGACCACCGAACTTTGTGAGGAGTACATCTCTAGGTTGCGAAGCTTGTTTGACAGAGGATTCCTCGAAAGACCGGAGCAAGTATGGAACTTGGACGAGACGGCTTTTGATACATCTGAAATGTACGATCGCGTGGTTGCCAGAAAGGGAGTCAATCAGATCCCTTCACAATTTGACGGGAACGAGAAAGAGTGTGTCACCATTTTACCATGCGGTAATGCTGCTGGAGTCCAGCTTAAATTTATGGCTCTGTACGCAGGAAAAGTTCATGTGCAGTCCCGTCTAGATGACACCTTCGGTCTCTGCTACCATGCGGTCAACTCTTCCGGCTACATGGACACTGTACACTTCGCGAACTACATAAGAAAGGAGGTCTTTCCTGCTATGAACGAGCTCAAGGTAAGCTGAATTTGAGCATGACGTCACAAAAATTTCGATTTTTTAGTAACTTGCGAGCATGCATCACTATGAATATTATGACGTCATCTGGTTGCGACATTGCGAGGAATCCTCTTTTATTCTATTTTAATTGTAGTCTGTAATCTTTCTGGATGGCCATTATTCCCACGTCAACAATTTGCGGCTGATACGGTACTGCAAGCAGTTCTTTGAAGAATCGGGAAAGCAGGTCGAGATATTCTGTCTTCCATCTGGTCAGACTAGTCATCTCCAACCGTTCGATGTGTCTGCGTTTGGAGGTGTCAAAAAGAAGTGGAAGATGTATCTCCGTGACCGAAAGCTCGTCAAAGGAGGACGAGTAAGCAGTGTTTTGCTGAGCAAGAATGCTTTTCAGTTTTTGTATATTCGCTGTGTTCATAGGGATTCCCTTTTAACTGTCATACTTTTAGGTGACGAAGGACAATCTACTGTCGCACGTGGTGAAACTTTGGTACCGAACCGAAGGATGCACGGAAAGGTACGCGTTCAATGTTGGACAGAGTTTACAGTCTGGGTTTGCCAAGACGGGATTGTTCCCGTTTTCACCGGAAGTGATACGACAAACGGTGAAGCTTCACCACGATCCCCAAATAATCGAGCGCGGAATCCGCCGAGAAATACAGCAGGACTTCGGTCCTTTGATTAATATACTGAAAGACCAGTACAACATCTCCGCCGAAAAGGACCTCGAAGATATCAAGGAGTTCATTCAGCTTAAACAGAAGGGTATTACCCCCGGGGCCGTGTTGGCCAATGTGATGCAGAAGGACTTGTTTGGAGAAGCACCGAAAAAGCAACGACGACAGGTAAACAGGCAGCTGAATACCGAACCAGGTGCGCTGATCACCGGTCCCGAATTTGTTGCCGAGTTGGAGAAAGAAGATGAGAAGAAGAAGGCAGAGAAAGCTGCTGTTGAAGCAAAACGAAAGGCTGCAGCTGAAAAGAAAAAGGAAAATGCCACGAAAGAAAAAGATGAGAGTCCCACAGCATCGAAGCGCAAGGCATCAAATGTGAAGTCTCTGACAAGCAAGAAAGCACGAGTTTAGTTTATCTTGGCGGAATGCGCCGTTGTACGATATTTGAGACGCATTCCGCTTTTTGAAGACTTAAAAATGTTGTACTTTGCTGATGATTTGCTCAGGTGATCAGAGAATTTAGGGATCAGAAAGGTAGAATTAAATCGAAATAGTGCAGTTCAAATTCTCCCAGAGTTTTCCCGTCCAACAGCACATAAACGTAGTACGGTATCAGGCTCAGCACGGATCGCTAATGCTTGCGACACTGCTGCCCCCGCACACCACTGTCCTGACCGAATTATGGTGTAAATTTTACCCTGACATAATTATGGAGTCTACCTCGTATATCTTGAAAACTATAAAAGTCGTCAAGTCAATTTTGCTAGCCAGCATGGGACACATAGGGGACACATTGAATTATATCACTAGACGGTTTTGATTTTGCGGTTGTCGACCCTTTCTGGAACAATACCCTTCCCTTACGGTATCTGACGCTTGCAACCGAGATATTTGTTGAGTCTTCCATTATGCTCGCTTCCGTGCCGGATAAATAACTTCGAGACCACGAGCGTTTATTCGACGGAAAATATATCGCAGAAAAGCTTCGCAAACTAAGGGCCCAAGAATAAAAAATCGTAGATTTAGAGTACGCCGCACTAGGGGATCCTCGCTGTTAGTAGCAATATGCACTATGAGTTTACTAAACTGCACATGTGTGCGCATCATATGTGCATTTCATTTCAGTCAATCAATCGATCAATCGAGAACAGTATTTGGTTGTTTGATTGATGAAATCGGCGATGAGTTTCCTCGCCGATTGATTGCTTGAATTTTCCGACTGTCCCTGGGATTTTGTTTGACTGATTTGTTGATTGACCTTCACTGGTTTTTGATGATCCGATCCACCCGGATTGTTGGGTTGATGGATCCGCATTGATGATCCGGTCTAACCGGATTGATGATTGGGAATGCCGACCCGGTTTGGTTCTCCCTGGAGCCGAGTCGTTCAGAAGTCCGGCCCGGACCTACTGGACGGATCGGTCAAATGAAAGATCGAACTAAATCGCCAGCCGAGTGACAGGCTGTAATGTCAGATGGAGATCCGCCATGACAGTCTGACAGTCCACCGCGTCATGTTAAAGACACTTTTTGGAATGTCTTACGTTCACTGCGGCGGCTGTTCAGTCTTCCCATTTAGCCCTGACTTCCGGCCACCCTTCCCAGCACCACAACCTTTAGCGCTGCCTTCTCCCGAACCCATTCCGTTCGTCCGGATTGTGGCTTCTTTGTGACGTCAGCACCTCTCTGAAAACAAACGCAATGACCGTCAGCCGTTCACGTAAATATTCATATTCTGTGTTCGACGCAGAGCTCTAGGGCCGAAGAAGAATCTTGTGTTTGTTTTTCGTTCAGAAATCCGAAATGGCTGGAAGAAACGGCTATATGGGGTCTCTTCTTCCAGTTTTGATCAGATAAAAGAGAAGCGGAAATTTCGGAAATTCGAAGAGCATCCAAAGATCGGACATCATCCTTCCCAAATTTCGACGGGGACATCTTGTTGGGTGCCTCTTGTTAACTTGTGCACACAGCTGATAGTTCGAAAAGCTGTCGAAGCCTTCCTTACCGTCAAGGGCAAACTGCAGCATCCCAGCAGCGTAAATGCCATGACAAACGGAAGCAGTTTCAGGGACAGTAAAATCCGTGTTTCTGTCAGTCGATCGACTGTTCCCAAGTGCTCCTTCAAAGCCTCACAATAGTTGTAGGATAACACGAATGAACGAGAGCCGGAATCGAGATCGGGGTGATCGAGGAAAGGTGGAGGAAGGCGATGGATTGCTGGAACCGACGGGAGCAGTTAATAGCGACGAAATTTTGTCGTCTGAAAATTCACAAGTCCAAAATTTTTCGTGTGCATCAGCCACCTGCTCACAGACGCACAGCATGCGCTCGACCACGTATGCGCCGGTTGAGAAAAGTGTACGCTAGGTACCCGTCCGGCCCAAACGAAAGTACGGAACACACTTCATTACTTTGCTAGGTACTCTTTTTTTCTTGGGGGGAGATGTGTTGATGGGAACGGTTGGTTTGCCAAATACTGGGTAATGTAGACTTTTCAACCTTGAACTTTCCGTCGGTTTGCTAGGCCAATGTGGACCGCCGAGCGGACTCGCGATTTCTGGGATAGCTTTCGAGTCCTCATTAGCATTCCATTAAAAGCTAGCTTGCGATTGGATCAAATTTGCTATACCAATGGGATACGCTCAATATTTGGCTCCCTCAGCTCCAAAGCATTTAACACTGGAACAGGATCGGAACAAGATCACTCTGGATCGCAGCCCACTCTCCTAAATAAACAGTCAGCGTCGTCCATTTCCTGGTACCTTCTTCGCCCAGCATGGCTTATTGTGCACGAAGCATACTAGAAAATAAGCAAAACTTATTTGCGGTCAACTATGGAGCGACTTCCTCCTCCTTCCCCGAGTTTCCTTCTCATATTTCTCCTCGTACGCACTCGATGTGAACGTTCGAGCTAACCTTTCTTGACCATGACCATCGATGACCAAGTCATCTATGGATTCATTCTTCATTCTGCGAGCTCCTCGCATTTTGTCCGCCCACCCTCCCTTCATGTTCTGTGGTTCTTCGTTATCAAATGGCTCGCTAAAATAGCCGCGTATTATTGTAGATCGTCTCTGTTTATGATCAGCGTAATTAGGGAGGTGTCATTTTAGGTCGCATTGGTCGTAGTATAAGAAGTCTGTCTTGTTTTGAATGATCCCCAGAATGTCTCTGGCTAGTTGCGGAAGGTCGGTCTTTTTCGCGTACTGTTGATCTCCAACCATAGAGTCTCGCGTCTGGTAGATCAGGATTCCGTACCCGGCCAGCAAGCCCATAACCTGCAAATCACAGAGCGTGTCGTGAAACTGCTCACTAATGGCACATGTACAGGCCCCAAGGCCCCCAACTATGGGAGCTGATATTTACGCCGGTGGATGACTCTTTTGTGATGTAGATGCCCGCAATGGAGATTGCGCCACTGTCGCAGTCGATGCCGTTCATTACTCGTCTGCATTCATCGCGCGTTGCGGTAGAAGAGGAGATGGATTCGAGCTCTTGCAAGGTTTTCGCAATCGCCCGCACCTGTATGAAACAAAAGCAAATGGATGTAAATGACACGACTCGAGCGGATGATGTTTCGCACCTTTCCGTGACAGCGAAGACAAAGGAGGTTTCGCACAATACAGTTAGCAATACCAATGCATCCGACAGACACATCATAATAGTCAGTATTTTTGTCCTCGTACACACGATCGGTATAGGCTGCAAGAGATTCGTCTGGCCTGTGAGGCTCGTGTACGCGCAACAGTAGTGCCACAACCGCAACTGCGGAATAGCATTCCCTCAGAAAACTCATCAAAACCAGCAAGTGGAAGCAGTCGTTAAATTTATTGGTCAGCGTACGGAGATGAAGGTACACCTGTTCGACTTTCCGCAGTGGTTCAATGCGCAAAGGATCATCCAAATCTTGGATCTTCCGCAAGCCCTGATTGACCTCATCGAAACCAGCAGTCAGCACGGCAATCAACATGAAGTAAAAGCATTGTTCAGCCATCTCAATGTTCAGGTTCATCATCTTGCTGCATGCCAGGATCAAGTCGTTCAGGTACGTGGGTATGTCAAAGGTTAAGAACGCGATAGACTCACTCAACTTCTCGGTGTTTCGAAGGTCACCCCTGATTGCTGCGACATAGCTGGACAGTTGCACGGCCAAGCATAGCACAATCCATCCGAACGCAAATACAGCATTTCGATCGCACATTTTCGTTAAGACTTCCGAAGAGAACATTTCCTTGAGTACCTCCGCCATAGTCTCCAGAAGCCGATGGATTTGCCCGCTCTTCCATATCATTATGCCGAAAATGATCGGTGTCTGTACTGCAAGGTTGAATCTTGCAGAATACGTCATTATCTTGAAGAACTCCAAGGATTCCAGAACTTGAAGGTAGAACCTGTTACAGAACAGTCAGTATATGAGACAAGGAAACATGTGCCGGCTAAATTGCAAGACATTATTTACATGGTATAATCGAGCAGGCAGGCCAACGACAGAACTGAGATAGAGACAGCGGTAAAGTAGCTCCACCTTTGTAGCCATGCTTTTGACTTGATGTTTCCGGGCCTTAAGATAGTTTGGCTCTTAGCTACCGGATACAGGCCGCAAAACCGAAGGTATCTCATATACGAGGAACTGGCAATCGAAACCGAAGATTTCATTTTGGCAGTTCCGGCCGATGGTGTCTTTTCAGAAAAGACTCTATGACACGAAGAAGACAAGTTGATGTTCACCATCACATTGACTAAGGTGGAGAAACAAACGAATGGAACGGGCTAAATGGCGGAGTTTTCGTTGGGCCCTTCGCATCAGGGAAGAATCTGATACCTTCTGCTCTGCTTGAGTGTGCGGTCTGCACTACTGACATTATGGCTTCCTAAAACCCGGAGATTCGAGCTGCACCTCATTTCAAATTTGATCAGTCTGATACGACTTGGGTCGACAACCATATGATTCCGAGGCTACTTCCGTCTCGAGGGTGAGGCGATTCGCCTTACCGAGAATATATCCATTAGCTACTAAAACACTTTTGATCCCCTGTTCATCCCATGTGTCAAGCAAGAGTAAATTTCACCTCGCCCTCAGACAGCTTGTTGAGTGCACAATGTATACAAAATTTGAATTTGCAGAAAATTTAATCAGCGGGTAAGCTCTTCTCAAAACACTGCGCGTATGAAACCGGTATAAGGTCAGTCAAAAAATAGGAAGACTGAACGTCAACGGTGAATGGATCCAGTTTCAGATCCGAAGAGCCGTCAAGCTCAGCCATTCCTGGGATACTCCACCAGCCTCCACCAGCTGGGAAATACACGGTTGAAACCGGGTCGCGGATTTGACGTCATGATCATACCTAGCCAAAGCAAAAACACAAACCTTTTGCAACGGGTGGCTGGATATTTGGGAGGTCAGAAACCTGAGCTCGTAAGGTAGACTGGTATTTTGAAACTTCGTTTGAAATATATTACCATTGTCTGTCTGGAAGCTTGTTTGAGCTCGGTGCATACCTGACGGATCGTACATCCGAATGATTCGCCCGTTCAGCCTTTGGACAGGTCGGAAGTTACCGCTAAGTCGGTTGTCTGGACCCTCGAATCCTGCTCGTTTTCGCAACCGGCGGAAAGTTTGCATCTGTTCCTCAGTGATGAAAAGATGGTCCTTCAGCACGGACCAGACAACAGTCTCCGAACACGGCGGTGTCGTCAGAGACCCCAAATAACGGTAGTAGGCGTCACTGTACATGGTGCTACCTTTCAGCGACGTCGGCAGAAGATCGTCCAAACTAAATCCTCTTAGAGTCATATTGATCGACGGACCTGAAAACGTCTTACCGGTCGGAAAGACTGAGCGAGCAATGTTAACGTCAGCTGTAGTTGTAAATGACCGAACCTGGATCAACAACTGCACCAACAGCCTGCATCAGCAGTTGGAAGTTTGGATTTTGAACGGCTTGGGCGGAACCCGTGGGAGCCACTTCGAAAAGAACGCCCAGAACAGTCAAGCCCGTTGAGTCTTGGGGATTAGTGTCCCGAACCTTCTGATGGACAATATGTAACTGAAAGCACATGAACTATAACTCTAATATGTGTGCCGCTTTGTCTGCAGATCGAACCAAAGCTTTGATCGAACACAGAGAACCTCGATAGGGTAATGGCGGCCATCAATAACGTGCTCGGAGCCCAGGTCATCCGACGCACCCCAGTGGAAATGCAGCTGTAGGAACTCGTAGTCAGCATTAAAGCTTCCGTCGGTCAGACCGGGTGTGGCAGTTTTGGGAAATCCAGTCGAGCTGAGTTGAACTTAACCAAAAAAGATGTTTTGGTGAGCCTCGGTGATATAATGATGAGCACCTCGGTCTGCTCTTCGAACTTACCAACTTGACCGTTGTTGACCACTTGCCAAACTGCGTCGACGGGTTCAACTTGGTAGTTGGTAAATCTTATAGGTTGTAATCCTCGGTCGACCTGAACTGCGTTGCTCTCGATGTCGATCGGCGACTGTCTCTCGCCCGTCCCGCACACCGGATACTGCACCTGCCATGTCAACGGTGTTAGCTCTGAAAGGTAAAATGGTTTATCGTAAGAAAACGGCTGGTCTTTAAAACTGGCCGAGACATAGAAGATACCATCTGCCTTTTCTCTGTAACCCCAGCGAGGAACAGTGGTGACACCGGACGTGGCTAAGGCATTGCCTGTAAAAGTCTGTGGTCATTTAGGAAATCATTGGTACCCGGTACCAGTAAGTTCCCACCTAACAGTGAGTCACCAGCGGAAGCAGCTGTGGACAGTTTTGCGTCGTAGGAGCAGAAGAAGACGCAGAAAATGAAAAGGTGAGGAAGCATGATGTGGAGGTCCAATTCACCAATTGGGTATTTTTTGAAAACAACTGCTTACATCCGTGAGAAGAAGTATTACTGCACAGAGCACCTGACGAGACTGTGTGGGTTCATGTAGGTTCCGACCGTGAGTTTCTGCTAACGTGTCGAATTTCTGAGTCGGTATACCATTTTTTTGTCTGGGAATTTGACTAATTGTCGATCTTTTGAGCCGTCTGCCAAACAGACTGTTCGACGTGTTCAAATAATCAGCACACATTTTGTCGCGTTGCGGTTTTCATTGTATCGCTGTCGGGTAAAATTCAGGATCAAAGAGAAGATCGAAGAACCGCGTGTTTTATCCATTCTTAGCGATAAAGGTGTGTCCATATCCATTATTCAAGGCCGTGTTTACCCAAACTTTCCGTTTAATCTTTAAGACGTACTCTTGACGCCATGTCATTCTTCCTTTCTCTCAAGAAAAAGATAAGGCAAACACGACGCACTTTGAGATCAGAGGAATCAGCAAAGGTGCGCAGTCTGCACTGGCAGCACTGTTGTACAGTATTTAAGGGAAAAAATGTAAACGGAGTGTCTATGCGCCGTTAATACCTTGAACTGACCTTCAAAATTGGTTGATACAGTGTATGGCAAGATTTGATACCACACCTGCTGTTGAAGATGTTCTGGGGGTGCCTTTTTTTCCACCTTAGAGCCTCTCTGATATACGATTTTCCACCTTTCAACCCTAGAGAACAAATCTGTCAAGGGAAGAACAAATTTTGTTCTTGGTTTTCGCCTCTGCAGTCTTTCTTGATTCACGAACCGCTAGAATTTTTTGTCCAAGTCGTGAATGGACTGAAAACGTGACTGCTCCCAGCGGTATAAGTATTGTTTAGTTTGCGCTGTCGTCTCTTACTTGCTTCCCTCTGCTCAAAACTTAGTCTGATGATTAGAATAATCTAGTGATTTTCTACCATAGTAATATTTCATTAAAGTAGATGATAGTAGATGGTTTTAGCATCTACTATACTCAGTAATATGTAGTAAGCAGGCTTGGGCACCGGAACCCAATATTAGGATTTTAGTTGTTCGAAACTGAGGTTCGATATTTTATTACTTTTAAGTTGTCCGTCATTTGTATTAAGATGAATTTTAATAAGAGTCACACAGCCACTGATTCAAAAAACCGGCTGATTTGCTAAATTCTGATGCGTGTGCGCTGTTTATGTGGTGTGCGTCCTCGCCTCAAGAAGTACACTAGATCCCAACGATCCTCTACACCTGTACAATATGGTTGCAGACCATCCGCTTACACCATGCACCTACATACAGTGTGGCACGCTATCCCGCCGTAGCGTACAGTGCAAGTGCAGGATGCAAGATGTGGTACGGATACTGCTAATGCCAGTGATACGGAATGCCAAGATCTGCCGTTGAGTTCTCTGATATTGAAATATACGTAGTGACTCGGTGCACGAACTTTCCCGAACTTTTCTCCGTGCACGAATTGTTTGATTCAGTTGTTACTAACGTCACAACATATGAAGAGTATGAACGGGCTCTCTTCGCCTATCAGAACAGAACTTTCCAGTTGTTCACAGCGGGAAATTCGAAGAAGCCTAAACGAACGCATTTTGAAGGTTCTCCGTCCAAGACCGCCCGATCTATTAGGAACTGTGAGTCAGCCGTATTCGCCCAAATAATCCAGGTTTGTGCCCATGGTGGACCCCGCCGTCATCGAGGAACAGGCGTACGCGAAACGACGCACACGAGGAAAATTCACTGCCCGGTCGAGTTTATGAGGAGAAGCGTAGCAGGAGAACTGACCAGACTCCCAAGCTGAAGCCAGAACCTGCTAAACCACCAGCCCCCAGCGACGATATCTCGTATTTCGAACAGCCGGAAAAGTCTAATTCTTGTGGATCCACAATCCATATACATGGTGCTCGTCCACCTCTGGATCCGTCAAGACAAGAAAGTATACCAGAGACAGCTGCGTCCAAAAGACTCCCATACAGGAGTTACCCTTCCCTCCTCTAACAGTGAGATCTTCCATAAAATATAGGCTCCTTTGAAGGAACATCTTGGCCTCAGCTCTCGGGAATACTTTCTTGTCTTGACGGATGAAGGATAACTGAAATCTAGTCTGATCGATGCTGGGGTGTTTTTGTTGCGAAAGTTAGCGCTAGAGCGTCAGATCTTAATTGGTGGCCTACATTATGTGTGGGATATGCAGACAGACCCAGGAAACAACTTCTTTATGGAGCATGGGAGAGCGGTCCAAGTTATCTTTACACCCGGTCATTGACAAGTCCTAACCCGAGAAGGCAGTCAACTGAAGTTCTATTGTAGTTTATACTGGAATATGACGGTGGAAACTTAGCGACTTATCTCGATATCAAGTCAGCAAAAGAAGGGTACTACAGTACGAGTCGAGAAGCGCCCGGTCCAGATGCAGACTGGGGGTACGGGCTGCGGACTATTTGCTTTAACGATAAACGGAATTCTTTCTCGGAAAAGACCCAAGCGAAGCCGGATTCCACCAAGCGAGTATGCGGAAATACCTTGAGCAGTGTTTAGAAGTTGAAATGATCGAAAAAGCCTTTCCGCCTGCTCCGCGTCATAGACCTGGAAAAAAAGACACACCTGCTTTCGAATTCGGAGTATCTGACCATTTGCAATTCAAAGCCCCGAAGTGGTGGCATATACCGGCTTCAGAAGGCGCTACGCAACGAAGAACCCGAAGTACCAAACACTAGCTTTTGCTTAGATTAGAATTTGTTGTCTCAAACCCTTCGAAAATAATCGTTGCTTCGCAGAATAAAAGTTCGTATTCTGATGTGCTAGTTTGTGCACGGAGTAAAAAATCGGGTCGCAGTTCGTGCACGCAGAAAAATTCGTAAAGTTCGTGCACGCAGAAAAATTCGTAAAGTTCGTGCACGTAGCCTCGACCTAAAATATATTATAATACTAAACCCACAGGAGTGCTAACTATAGTAATATTTTATCAAATCAGGCAGAGGTTTCAGTATATTAATTCCAAGTTAGTAAGACTTTGGTGGACGGCGGATATTTATTTTTGTTATATTAGATGTCGTTCTTCCATATCAGAACATCACTAGTCTAATCAAATTCAGTGTTGCTCCGATCATTACAATTGATAATTGAAAATGGCCAAAAGCGACCGTTTTTGAATCCAATATGACAATCGAAATTGCGAATTCCCGGCCTGGCCAATTCCAATATTAATTAGAATTGTATTAGAATTCCGAAAACGGAAGAAATTATGATTGGAAATCAAATTGAATAATATAGCTATTAAAATTATTAAGTTTGCGGCCTAAAGCGCGGTAAAACGCACGTGGGTGTACCAGATATCGGAGTTTCTGTGTGTCTTTGGCGCTTGATTGGGGGAAAACGTGTGGCTGTGTGCATGTCGCACGACGAAGGAAGGCACGGGGCTTACAGTTTTGTTTTGCGAACCACGCGCGGTGCATCGAAATACACGCGAAGGTCAACCCGGATCCTAAGCCACCTTAGAACACGACATTTCGGGAATACTCGGATCTTAAAAATGAACCACAACAATTGAAATAATTTCAAGTGCTGTTGCGAGCTGAATTCCGATTAATTGTAGTTGCTAATTCAGCTGACCTGAGTCTCAGATAATTGAGACCGCTGCCGCCCGTAGTAGTCCGATGAACGTAATTGCAATTAGAATCGAAAAAGGCATATTGGAGCAACACTGATCATATCCTTCGTATTTCCCTCGACCGCCAAACATTAGGGGCCTTCAAAGACTATACACCGCTGATAGGATTACACCGCTAGTGTGATTAGATCCACCCTCACACCATGATTGGGCTAATCGTTCCACCGAAAACGAAATGCCACCGTTTTTCCGGTGTAATTACAACCTACTCTGGACCGACTCGTAATCCCACCAGCTAACGAAATTTTAGTTTCTATGTCACTTTGCTGCAGTCACCTCGGTGAAACTCGTCCCTCTTTAGATCTTCCGTTCTTTACTTCAGCATAAATCAGAAATTTGCTTTGAAATTCTGGACGAAATGCACTGTTGACTTCGCGCACCTACATACACCATCAAGGCTGGCATACAGCAGGTGCATGGGCTTCATACTTCGCACTGAGCGAGTGCGCACGCGCTAGTTGAAGTACTGTCAAACGCGGTACAGTGTCCCATTGGGAACATTCATCAATCTTCATAATTTTATATCTCGAAAACTATGAAAGCTGTCAGGTCAACTTTGCTGATAAACACGTACAGGACGCTTCGAACTGTATCATTGACCGGTTTTAAATGTTCGATTGTTGAACCCAGAGGAGAAAGAATAGCGCCTTACTTTGGCCATAACCAGCGACACGTAACCTAGAAGCGATATCTCGCTGTCTGGAAAGTCTTCCAGTCAAGAGCACGGAAGACTGTCGCAATCAAAACTCGTCACTGAATCGAACGCCTATCAATGGACTCCTACAAGATCTCAGATCACATCATCAACGGCTTCAACGTGCACCGATATTCGCCTTGAAGAACCGGGAAGTCCCACACTCTTCCGTTTCACTCACTTCTCCAAGTAGGGTGAAGCAGCTGTACTTCATAAGGTCTCCAAGGTCGAAACTGGCCGTTATGCCTAAAGTTCTGGCAGCTTTTTCTTCAGGCCAGTTAGGGAGCGGCGGGCATTTCGGTAATTGTACACGTTTCATCGGCACAACGATGTATTGACTGACTGCACGAGTCATGTACGATTACGGAACTGCCTGCCGCTCCCGAACATACTAAAAGATAAGGTGCCATAATTTAAACCGTAGCGGGCACTCCTGGTTATGGTCCGAGGGCTTCCAGATAAACAGACTCTGAGTCAAAACCTCGACTTCGCCAGATTATCTCGTGTAACGACGGCACACTGTTGAATGTTCCCGCATTGAAACCACGGATTACTGGATCCCCAGGCGGGGTCGGGCTGAGCCTAGCTAGCCCGGTAGAGCCGGGCAGAGAGATATCTCCGGATAACGGTTTGAAGCAATATGATAAAATATGACAAACTCGGATAAAAGCCATACATGCAGGTGCAGGAAAAAGAAAATGGAATTAATATTAGGGGAAAAAATGGTGCCAGTAGTTTTTCCAATTGATAAGGAATATTAGACTCGGCGCCCTAGTAGAGATGGGATAAGTGTGACTTACCGAAATTTACCGAAACCAAATCGATAAGTTCGATGTGAGACTCACACCGGTAATTCCGGTTTCGGTAACTTCTCATACCAAATCGAACTTATCGGTATGCTTCAATTTACCGAAAAATTTCGATTTGGTATGCTTCAATTTACCGAAAAATTTCGATTTGGTATCGGTTTGGTGCGAATGCACACCGAAATCGGTTTTTCGGTGTGAGACTCACACCGGTAATTCCGGTTTCGGTAACTTCTCATACCAAATCGA
>BDGG01000001.1:5021023-5057434 GCA_001949185.1 Ramazzottius varieornatus
AAATTTTTCGGTAAATTGAAGCATACCGAGAGGCCCAGAAAGATGAGAGTTTGACCGATTTCTGAGCGATCCCGAGTAAGTTTCGGCTTACAGACTGTATTTCTGCTAGCTTGATAGACAGCCATCCGGTGGAGGGAAACCTCCCAACATCTCAAGACACGCCAAGCGTTGTACGCTTGCTGCCCGCCCCGTTCTGCGCCAGTTTTATCTGGTTTTTCCCGTTAACTTCTAATACCGAGCAATTTCATGCTGCCAGAATACCGGGGGTACAACGAAGTTTCGCAGCCTTTTAAGTGGCTGGAAGCACGATAGAGGCCTGTACAGACCAATCACGGTGCTCCCCCATGAAGTTGCGAATGTCACTGCGCAAAACCAACGTAATGTTCCGCCACATGGTCGGGGTATGCCAATGTATTTCATTTTATTTTTCGCTACACTTATTTCGATTTCTTCTTGCTGCAATCTAAACAAACAACACTCTGCTTCGTTAATCTGTGCGCCGTAAAAACATGAACGTTACATGTGCCACAAACAATCATTGTTCTTCGCTCAGTCTTTCTGGGACAGGGCAATGCGTAAAATGCGTGAAAAAGCCAATGTGTAAAATAGAAATCTGAAAAACTGAACTAACTTCTTGCCACCTTGGCGGCGCCAACAGTGGTAGTATCGTTCCTGACGTCATGGGCTGCGCCATATGTCGAAACACTACGAGCAACTTGTGATTTTTTGTCTGACCACTGGGCAACCGCTAGTCGGACGCTGAAAATATATTGTTGTAAAGAAGTGATTGTGAGTTGTTCTGAATTAAAACGCTTGGCGCGTGAAGGAGGACCTGGAACATGCGTTGGGAGCAGTTTCCCTTCGAACCTTGTGAGATATTTCTAAATCCGTACGTAGTGTTTAGCCAGCGGTCACCAGCTACATGTCGTAGAGTACTTGCCATTACTGGCAAACAAAAAATACTGAGCCGCCAAAGCTCAGGTAAGATTTGCGGTCAGGTAACCGTGCGCTGCGAAACTGAGTTGTACACCCGGTATCATGAGTGTTAATAAGAGAAACTTTATATTTTTCGGTTTACCGATTCTTCGGTTTGATTTGGTGTGATAAATCGAAATTTCGGTGCAGCAATTTACCAAATCGAAAATATCGGTGTGGACTTCATACCGAAATTTTCGATTCGGTGTGAGAATTTACCAAATCGGAAAATACCACACCGAACTTATCACACTTATCTCATCTCTACACCCTCGTGCAGTGCAGGTTTGCGTCATGGGTGCCACTACCAGATACTATTCGTAACACAAGTGCTCTAAGGCACAGGTAAGATAGAAGTTCGTTGTGAGCGAAGGAGAGAGAGTCGATTATCGGGTTTCAGCGGGAATATCACGCCCATATTGAAGATTGTTCTAATGATACACCTGAATGCGCCAAGGGGAAAAACACCGAAAAGCCACTTTAAACTATCGATCTAGTGGAACAGTTTTGGGTCCAGGTCCGAGTTCGTGCAAAAGACTCCCGGATCGTGGGTAAGATATTTGGTAAACGTGTATACCCATCAGCTCATCGATATGACATGAGACATAACAGCAGATTCTGCTAGTTCCGGCCAGTCTTTTCGCACGCACCCGGATCAGTCTTGTCCCACTTGATTGGTAGTTTAAGGTACGTTTGGTCTTTTGTTGATCGATTGTGCAAAGGTTTTCAAACAGTTGTCCAATTATGCAAGAGTCCAATTATGTTCAATTATGCAATTATGCACGATTCTCACAAAACAGCGTCTTACTGCCGCAATCAGATTGTTAACTTGTTGATTAATAAGAAACAAATATAGTGCATGATGAAACTTGACTGTCGATACTGTGGGGTTGAACATACCATCGACATCTGTAACGATGGCGTTGCACTGGGCACTGGTGTCCGGACAGTCAATCAATCGAGCGGCAGAGAAAGCAGGGCAGTCATGTTTAATGATTAGATTTGCTGAACAGACGAAGCACTGAAGTGCCGCACACCCTAAAACACATACCGACATACTCCAGTGTAAGTAACAAGATAGCAAAAAACAACTAAAGGAAAAACGTAGAAAGACGGTGATAGAACGAACGTTTGCAGAGACAAAACTGCGCTCTCTCTGCCGAATGCGCATTCATCAACTTAGTAAAATAAAAGTTGGCTCTTTTAACTGTCTTTTGATTTGATTCGATTTGATTTAAGAATTTTTCTTGACTCACCGAACATGCAGACATGGGAAACCTATTATGAATTAAACGAAATTTTATTGGGTACCTGAACAGCCAATCCCGATGATGACAGCGAGTATTCCTAGGAAACTCATGGCTGGCGAGTGTGCGATATATGGACGATTGGCGAACAACAGAAGGTATGTGCACGTGGACGCGGAAGTCTCTAGCATGTCGTAACCACTCCTGTAGAAAACGATAATCTAATCAAAGAACAGACGAACGAAAAATGAACACCTTAGTAAGCGCTGTTAGAGAACCCAGCCGGTGCCGGCGAAGTTGGCGGAGGCAAAAGCATGTTAGCCTGTTCCGTCTCATTCCGCAATACAGGAGATGTATTTCCTGCAGCTACGATTGTCGACTTCCATAGTTAGGTTGACGCGTGCCAGAGTCGCCACCAGCAATGGAAAATCTCATCAAGCGCAAACCGTCGGCGAGCAAAACTGGTGCAGAAGTTTATAATTTATAACGGAATACCTTGTAAGCTGTCGCAATGTTGTACGAAGAACCGGACTCCCTGTTGATCATTCCTAGTTCGTAATCACGCAGAAGCATTTTTTAACTCTCTGCCACATATCTATCAGGGAAGAGTCAATAATAGGCTCTAACGAAGAAGCTCTTGCTACGAAGAAAATATGTCTGGTAAGGTGCGGTAAACTAATGAACGTTCAAGCAATGTCATGGCGCCCCCTGTGGTCCGCTCTTGGGAGCTTTAGGTCGTTGTAGAAACGTCGAACAAATTGGGTATCGGCAGCCCCATTTACGGGATAACGATTGCTGGTCAAAATGTACAAGGATCGACTTTGAAATTTTGGGACCCCAAGGGCAAAGTGAGACTGCTGATACATTCTACTGTAACAAACATCGAGGAACACGATGCTGAAGTCCATTTGGCCATCTGACCACTGGTCAGATCACTTCGTCAGAAAAGTCTGAAGTAATTCGAAGTTTCGAATGACATACAGCCCGAATGTGTGTCTGCATCTGTTCTGACAATAAGTCCCCATATGGGGGTGCTTCAGCGACTAATCACCCTGGATTTTTTGGTAAAATCTTCCCAAAAGGGAGAACAGTTTATGCAACTTCTATCCGTGGTGAAGCGTGGCGAAGTGAGCACTCGATGCCCCTTGATATTGTCTACAATTTCATGTCAAAAAGGATGATTCGGAACTAATAATGTTATCCCGTAAATTAGGCTGCCGATACCCAGATATCATCATTGTCTTAGCTCGAGTATGGGCGCAGTGGCCCTGCGCTGAAATGCGGGTCGAACACAGAAGACCTGAAAGAACGCAGCCTGATTTGACGGTTTGACCTATACAGAAGCCTAATCAATGGAAGGACCATTATAAGAAATCGACAAGTATAAGGTCCTTTTGAAAATGTTATTGTATCAATTAAAATGGAAGAACGATAATGTGCCAACGCAGATCCGGGTAGACTCGAAGCATGCTACATAGTTACCTCGAGTGTGTGCGTCTACGGCTCAGTTACAGGGAGCCAGAGTTGATCCAAAGTCACGCTATCCAACATATATCTCTCGAATTTATCTAATGCTCTTTCGACGCAGGCTACAATTTTCATGCTTCTGTAGACTTCCGATGGCAATTTGTATGAACTATCTGAGGATCTGAACGGAAATGGAAGACCTGATGAAAGCCCGGCTATGCTACGGCAGGTGTTGGCACCTCCTTCTGCTCCTTCTACACTTAATAATTGACAGCCGAGCGGAATGTCCCTATTTTGCATCGTTGCGAGTCGAACGGAGTACTGGGAATCGCTGGCGTTTCCAGCAAAGTGATTTCACGTCAGACTCCATCAGCGACCGGTTCCCCAACATCTCCGACGACGAGATTATCCAGCTAGTCAACTCTGGTCGTGATCGGGCGGAGAACCTTTTCGGTGTGTCTTTGGGTGCACGATCTCTTTTACCGTTCAGCTCATCGGACGAGGTCTCCAAACGGAATTTCAAACGGCCTCTCAACGTCACGGAATACCCTGTCATAGGCCGGAACGACTCTGCCTGGGGACTGGGAAAGTATGGATTCTTGCTGGAAAAGACTGTTCCAATCAGTCAACGCGCCGTGGTCCTTTTAGACATCACCAAAGGACTGACCGAATCAAGGTAAGCGTTTTTAAGGAGCGTTAGTTCGCTTTTGAGATTTGCATCGATAATTCGTCCTTAAATTTCCAGGCACCTGAATCGAGGAACGCGTCAGTTCCTGGACGATATTACCGGCTTGTCGGTTCCGCAGTTTCGTACCATTTGTCCAGTTCCAAAAGAGTAAGTTGGCGAAAAAATAATCGATCTGTCAAATTCTTGCACCGCATCGTCGATATCAATTCTAATAAAATTAACCGCGCCTTTGACATGGTCGTAATGAACATTTCAATGGGATATTCTGACTATTTGTGCTACAGGAGACCTGCCGTCTCCTTGGACGACCCGTTCAACTCACCAAACCCTCCGGACTGTGTCCATAACAAATACCAAGGCATTAATGGGCACTGCAATAACGTTGCCTGGTTGAACCGTGGAAAAGACTCGACCATTTATCGAAGGCTGCTGGAGGCCAACTATGCAGATGGTGGAACTCGCACACTAGCCCACACTTTCGCTCTGTAGTGGTGTGTTTTGATTCTTGGTGAAACGGTGTTTGTTGCTTTAGGTGTAGCCGATGTTCGGGTCAGCGCTACCGGTCAGAAGCTGCCGAGCGCAAGGTCGGTCAGTTTGGAGGTGTTCGATAATCTGGAAGGTCCCGGAGTGGATCTCTCGGCACTCAATGCACACTTTGGACAATTTCTGGCTCATGATATGATCGTAAGCGCTGCTAGTGTTCTAGCCGCACTTCAATTCACTTGACTGTCTTGTGTTCTAAGAGTTCACCGTCGTCGAAGACCGCTGATGGCCAAATACCGAAATGCTGCGGTGACTCTGGAAAGGCCATCCATCCCGACTGTCTTCGTAAGCGCATTTTGTTTCTTGTTCTGTTTACCAGTTTGCTACTCTGTACAGGCAAGCAAGAAAGAAGACGATGATCTGTTTTCAGCTATTGAAATTCCACCCAACGACCAAATTTCTAGACAGTAAGTTTCGCTTTCGGCGCACGCATGTCTGTCCGACTACACTACCTCAGCACCATCGACTGACGCTTTCGTACCGCGTTTCATCGGAAACTCCAGCTCACATTGACGACTGTTCTACAGACATGGACGAACCTGCATGGAATTCGTTCGAACACTGCCTGGTGTCCGTCCCGGCTGCACACTCGGTCCCAGGGAACAAATTAATCAGAACACCCACTTCATCGACGCCAGTACAAGTAAGCAGGATTAGGATTTCGACCGCCTAGCGTATGTTCGGACCGAATCTTTTGATAGTTTACGGCAGCAACGACCAGGAAGCTTCCGCTGTCAGATCCTTTGAAGGAGGTAAGTGGATAAGATTAATGTTCTTCCAGACGGTTGTCTGGTGTGAAGGAACTGTGTTGACTTTTCAGGTCAGCTAAAAAACATTCGTCCCTTTCCCCAATCGCCGCACTTCTCCATACTAACTGGCGACGCTTCAAGCTGCAGCGGTAACGGGCTGGTGTGTTTTAAGGGCGGAGACAAACGCACGAACGTTCAGGTAACTTTCAGAAAACCATTGAGTTTCAGACTAGCTTTGTACGTCAGTTTCTTCGTAGCCGGGTTTGACAATGATGCATACCATTTGGATGCGACAACACAACCGTCTAGCCTCCATCCTGTCTACCGTCAACAGCCACTGGAACGACGAGACCCTTTTCCAGGAAGCCCGGCGCATCCTCATTGCTCAACTACAGCACATCGTCTACAGCGAGTTCCTGCCCAACTTCCTCGGGAAAGACATGATGAACTCCTTCGGCCTCACTCTTCTCCCTCGCGGTCTCTTCCACGGTTACAACATCTCCGCGAACCCCGCCGTCACTTCCGAGTTCGCCGTTGCGGGGTTCCGTCTTCACTCCACCATTCCACCGGTCCTCGCTCTACGCAACCCTGCGGACAACAGTCGAGTCGGAGTAAAGCCACTTCGGGAATCGTGGTTCCATCCATTCGATCTGTATAGTGCGTCCTACTTCTCCGAGTGTGCTGCTGGGATGATCGGAGCGGTGTACGACAAACAGGATCAGCACTACGCGGATGATGTCAGAAACCATCTGTTCCAAAGGTTCCCCGAAGTCATCGGACTGGACATGCCGGCGATCGATATCCAAAGAGGAAGGGACCATGGACTGCAACCCTATGTAAAGTACCGGGCGCTGTGCCAGCTGCGAGTTCCAAAGAGCTTTCGGGACTTGAAGAAAATGAATATCATGCCGGCGGAAGTTGTGGATCGCCTTGCTACTGCTTATCGGTAAGTTTAAGGTTCACGCAAGAGACGAAAGATAGAAAATATGGACAGTAACTTTATGCATAGTATACGGTGTCACAACGCCAGTTTGACCTAATGTAGCGATGCACCTGTTTCTGAAAACTCCCACCATTGAACTTCCGGACCATACGAAATTTTGCTGCGTTCTATCGCATGCGTCGTTTTAGGTCCGTCGAAGATGTCGACTTGTATGTTGGTGGAACTGTGGAGAACCATGTAGCCGGAGGACGGGTAGGACCGACTTTCGGGTGTATCATCGGAGAACAATTCTACCGTTCGCGAACTGGCGACCGCTTTTGGTACGAGAATGATTTACCTCTGATATCGGCGCTGCTGCAAGGTAATAATAACTCATTGCGGAAACTCCCGTAGCTTTTTGTAATCGTTTTGGGAGTCTCTGGAACTAAACTCCGATCAATAACGAGTCTTTCGTAGCTCAAGTCGACGAGATACGGAAAAGTTCCTTCGCCCAAGTCATGTGCAGCAATGTCGACGGACTGCAGAATATCCAGCCGAAGATACTTCTTGTTGCCGACAGGTAAAACTCAATAAGGGTGAATCCCTCGGCTTCTGTATGCCAGGAATCTGAACCTTTCCAGCAAGGGATAAAAAACTCGAGCGTCGTGAACGGCACTAACCCTGATTTTATTTCAGCGGAGACAACCAGCAGGTTCCCTGTAGCTCACTACCGGACATCGATTTCTCCATCTGGCGCGATGCCTGAAAAGCTACATGTGCTCATTAGCAAGAACCATCACTGCCTGTTTGTTTCCTGCTATTGCTCTAGTTCAGTCGAAGTGGATTTCTTGGAAATAGACTGGGAGAGGTCTTTGTGCGAAAGCTTCGGTTTTGTGTCTATACACTCGTTATGGAAATCTCTACGGCCAGTCTGTTTCCCAGAAGGCAAAAGCATAATGCCAAGTTTTGACTACGGTAGATACGGTAGAGAAGCAGGACGCAAATTCAGGCGGAACCCGAACAGATTCACTCTATATATGGTTTGACCTTCGACAACCATGGGGCTCACTGTAAAAATTCGTACTGTAGAAAAACCGGAGTTGCTCTTTGATCGACGAAATGGTGATGAGCCTGTGTATTGAAGGCTCGGCGAAGCTAAAATAAGCCGTTTTAGCCGTTCTTAGCCGTGGCTAAAAATATTTTCGCCGCGGCTAAAGCAGCTAAAATCAGTGTTATTTTACTATGCAATTAAAATCATTAAAAGTCACGTGCTAATGTTAAGTCTACGTGATCAGCTGACTGTAAGTAAAATCAATTATCGCTGACGAACTTCAATTATTAAAATTAAAATTCGATTTTTTCTGTTATGGATCAATCAATCAAGCAAACACCAACCCGCACAACTAAAACGATTTTAATTATAAAAATCGATTTCCTATTATAATGATTAAAAAAACACTGGCCAAAATACTGTAAATATTCGCTGCGTCCACGCAGTACGTACACCTAGTGACGATGCACTCCCGTAGGGGCGCAGTCTGTGAAACCGGTCCGGGGCTGTACTTCACTTGTACGACGTCGTACTGTGCGGACGCAGCGAATATTCACAGTTTGTTTTAGCCACGGCTAGAATTTATTGTGCGTTCGATTTATTGATGCCAAAACTATTTTATCCGACTCAACGTCAATAAATCAATCGAACGCACAATGCGTTTTAGCCGTGGCTAAAAGTATTTCAGCTGCTTTAGCCGCGGCTAAAAGTATTTCAGCTGCTTTAGCCGCGGCTAGGAACGGCTAAAGCGGCTCATTCTAGCTTTGCCGAGCCTTCTATAAGCCTGTGCATGCCGTTGCAGGTAATGGTGATGTGCCACTTGTCCTTGCTTACTCAAACTCACGCACTGTAAAAATTCGTTGCGTCCGCGCAGTACGTAGAAGTGCGTGACGATGCAACCCCGCAGGGGTTAAGCAGGCAGTAAAGCCGGACCGTGGCTGTACTTCACGTGTACGGCGAAGTGTTACGCGGACGCAGCGAATTTTTACAGTACTTTATATGGTACAGTAACGTTACAGATATCTCTCACATCTGCCTGAAGGGACAAGCCCCCTCAAAATTCTCATCCTCCCACGTTCTCTTAGAAAGGGTGGTTTCTCTGGTGATGTCACAACCGGTGTTTCAAAGTCGTGAGCCTGGTCCTAAGGTCGGCGGAATCATGTCTGTCATACTTTGGCTTCTCACAGAATCTGAATATCTCCCGGACTGATAAATCGCAGAGGACCATGAAGCACACCGCCTACGACTGCGGCTGCAGTTTAGCGCCGGAAAAGCTTTACGAAAATAAATTTTACCGTTTAGCGGATCGTGATAGAAAGTCCAAATGGATGTACGTCAAGCCGCCCTACTGGAATCCTCCAACCATCTACCAACGGTCGTATATGCCCGTCAAGACGGAAGCCGAACGAGCTGGACCTCCACGCAACACTTGGAGAAGACCGACAGAAATGCTGGACGGAATCTCAACATATACTCACGACTATTCACTCCGGGTGAGCTATCAGTGTAACTAGTCCAAGTCACAGGAAGTCATGCACGTACTTTTTTACAGAGATTCATAAGGCCGAAATGGATTCGAAAGCAGCATCCGATTGATGAAACGCCTCCACCGCGCAACTCCGAGTACCACGACCGGTACAGGTTGTACACGAAGAAGGAGTTTGACAAAGTAACCCATCGGCCGGATGTACCAATTAAAATCAACTCGAAGAGACCTGCAGGATTCGTCCGAACGGTGGTCAAGCCACCATCTTTCTCGTCTACCAGCTACAGCGTGGCATTCCGACCACCGCCACCACCGCCACCAAAACCGTTGTTCTAGCTTTTGCCATCAATCCCATCAATAATGGTCTTCCGTTCAAGCCGCCTGGATATACTGAGTTTTTTCTAAAATCTGTATTCCGCTTTACCTCAAATTTTTGCTGTGAAAGCACAGATGAGACAATATCATAGAAAACGAAATAAAAATCAAAGTGGAGTTCAAAAAGTTCTGCAAAGACTGAAATAGACAGAACGGAAGGCGGGAACGAAGCCTGAGAAGAGATCTTCTCCTAGCTTACAGTAAGTAGCTTTTTCGGGAGAGAAGGAAAGAGGGGACTTAAATCTAGTCGTCAAATACATTTTCAGAAACAAAATGGCTATGCGAGGCCACATCACGATTTTTGACGTCAATCTTACTTTCGTGTTTCTTGTCGGGCTTCTTGTTGCTGTCGTCACTGTTCTTCTTACCGTCCTCATCGTCGTCTTCGGGGTTGAAGCTGATGTCTGGAAGAGCTTTGGGGAAGAGTTCGGCTTTATTTTTCTGCTCCTCGCGGGCTTCCGCCAGACCGGGGGCGCCCTCTTTCCAGATACTGTGGACGCGTTTACGGCTACAGTTGCACAGAGTGGTAACGCTTCCTTTACATGAGCCATCGCGTAGATCGAACTCTAGGTACTAACCTTTCTGCTGGTTTGGGTGGTTGAGATGGTCGCTCAATGTCACCAGGAAGCATTGTGGTCGTTGACAGACTTCGTGGATCTACCCTCCTTCCCACCGTGATGTTGCGGACAGCCCGGAATTCCTCGCAGTTATTGAGATGCTCATTTTCCAAACGGAAAAAGTTCCACACAAAGCGTCTGACCAAACATCAAAAAAATTAATGTTTTCAGACCATTCAAAAGGGCCAATGTCCGAGACAGGGTTGTGTGGCGACATCGGACTGTAACAAGTGCCGGCGCGGCATCATACAGCGAAATAAGGCAGAAAAGCCCTGTTAGTCATTTGCACGTTCCACATCGGACTTGACAGCATCTTTCATTTAACGTCTAGTTCGACGCGGAACAGCTCGAAAATTTCTTTTTTTTACGTCATAGTACTGTGGGTAAAAAACCTGTATGGGGTGTTGTACCTGAAAAGTTCGCAGACAGCGACGACCGTTTTCGAAATCTCATCACTCAGGATATGCATCTGTTCTGGAGAGATCAGTGTTGTCCGCAGAAACCGTAGTACGACATTCTGCGCAATGGCGAAGTAGTAGTACCACACCGACGAGTACGTTAGCGAACCCTTCCGCAAGCGGATGTCCCTACAGTGTTTGTCAATAAAGCCCCAGTCCATACGGAGGTCCCACCACAGGGAGTACAGAGCGTTGATGATCATGCACGTTATCCACAAGGCGAACGGAGCCGGCTTTTTATTAAAGACCGAAAACCCCACCACAAAGAAGGTGGTGCTGTATTTTCCGGCGTTGACCAAATGCGGATATGGTAGACCGGAATCGCGATAACGTCGCAAGCACTGAGCGAACCGAAACCACGCTGGCAGAATACTGAGGATAGGACGGGTAAAGTTGTCGTTGGTCGCGCACATTCCCCAGTTTGCTTAAAAAAAGCAACGATGCTATTCGGAGAGTGATATGTAATTTTACTTTGAGACCTGGAAAGAATGGACGGAGGTTCATTACCTACTTTGCAGGCCGCCAGTAACCCAGGGGACCTCAAAGGAGTAGTAGCAAATGACGTAACCCAGGTCTAGAAGGGCGGTACTCAGGCTCATCAGCTGGTCGGCAAGCCAAAAGTCCGGAAAGCCAACGGGATAGAACGGCGCGCAAATGATTCGACCCTAAAACGACCATAATACCTACCACCTCACCTTCGCGCCGAACAACCTATACCGACATGTGCATAATTGAGTTACTTGAGGACAAGGTGGGGGACGTACCAAGGTTTTTAGGACCCACTTTCGAGCGGGGTAGAAAAGGACCGGAAACGGATTGATGAAGAAGAGTAGCATAGTACAGCACATGGTGATCGGCACCCAGTAAGACGCCACGCTCTTATTTTCCACCGCGAGATCGGATACTTGGAAGTACAGTAACAAGCTGATGGCCCAAATGACTCCCATACACGCCGCCAACTGTAACTCAAAATCTTCGATGAACCAGGAATAAACCAGGAAGTCGTATACGCACCTGCATCATCTCGTGTTGTGAGAGATGGTTTCGCGGATCGATTTCGAAGATCAAGACATGGTTGACTCCCGCCGCCCTCCACCCATTAACGTTGAGCGCCACCAGAAAGACCATGCAGATGACCAAGAACGGCCCTCGGTACAACCGAACAGGCACATTCCAGTCCATGTGGTTGATGTAGCAGACATCGTTGGTACCAGAGGGCAAGCTGTCCTTCCAGAAATGGCAAGGCGCCATGATCGTCGGGTCGAAGGAGGTGGTGTTGGCGAATTTGATGTTATAGCCGGGTGTCACGTTAGTCCCGGCTGGAGCAAGGTAGACTTCGAGCGGGGGGCCAGCCAGTGCAGCGCGATTGATGACGAAACAGATGAGAACGACGAAACAGCCCAAGAAAAACCCGAGCAAGAAGAAGGTCGAATGGGTGGCTTGTTCGTTGAGGGGTGGTACGCGGAGACGCTGCATGGCTTTCCCGCGATCTCCACCCTCCAGTTCGTATGTGACCATATTCTATGCCAACGAATAACCGTAGAAAGAAGCCATAGATTCCAGACATCAAAAGTCAAGGTTTGCAGCACCACTTCAGAAATATTCAGTAGACAGTCACAAGACTGAGAAATTGAAAAGATTTATGTTGAACATTGTCTTGTCTTCTGATCATGTTGTTCGTTGAATTACCGAATACGCACCTCGGTTTCCGATATGAGGACGTCGATTTCGGTATTGGTGTAAAAAGGAGCAGTTTCGATCTTTTCTATCCGCCATTTGTTCCCTCGCTTTGTACCTAGGAGCTGAAATTAAGAGCGTCGTGTCAAGCTGTACTGGCCAGTCTTCTACAATATATTCTTCGGACATGTAAGAAGAAGAATTCTTCTCTATGTCACAGACTCAGGATACAGGTCCAAATAAATGGCGTACCTGCCTTGTCATGTTTCTTTAGGATTTTTCGGAATCCGGTAAAGTTCAAGTTCCGAAAGTTTTGCAAGAAGATGAGACTGAGGTAGAATTCCGAGAATGCTAGCTTGAGATCATGGAGACGATGATATCGACGTTTCTTCTTGCGAGCTTCCTTGTCGACCATATCAGCGAACCAGGGAATCTTGCTGACATAGTGGTCCTTGGGGGCGGAAGCGTCCTTATGAGCCAGGTAAGCTTTTAGTTCCCCTTTCAAACCCGCAAACTTTCGCTGTGCCTCTGCTAACTTCTCTGTTAAACGACAACATCGAATATCCAGAAAAAGTAATACTAGAGACCGCAAAAGAAAGGGCACGATTCGTACCAATGAAGAACGTGTTGACGCGTTGCAGTTCGCCTTCGCAGTAATGGAAAAAGCTTTCGTCAAAGTTCGCAAAATACTTGGCCAGAGCTTCTGCGCCATCTGGTTGCCGATCCTGCCGCAAGGTCCCTGCAGAAGAGAGGGTGTCCGGAAAGCAGTTTCCCATTGGCGCACTTCGTGCGAATCTACTCTGTTCTTACCAATGTCTTTCGGAGCGTGACTGATGACCTTGGTCAACATCTCCTTCATATCCTAGAGGTCGCGGTGTTATTAAACCGGAATACAAAATATTTGTTGGGCAGTAAATCTAATCAGAAAGACAGGGCTTACGTCGTAATTGATGTATTGTGTTCTCCATTCTGGTGTTACGTGCGATATCAAATGTTCACCAAACTTCATTGTGACAAGAACCCGTCATCATGTGCAGCAGGTCATGTAAAGGAAGAATATCAATTATAATTCGTGACCATCAGCGTTCAGTTGCGTCGAAACTCCAGCTCCACCGGCGCACACAAACTCAGCAAGACAGAGGGCTCCGCCAAGGTCCAGTCCAGTTACTGACCACGCAGTCTTCTATAGGCAATTTCCGGGCACCTCAATACTGGACTCAAAAATGAGTGATCATCGTATGATATCCTTTCGGTCAAGGAGAGAAAACGCTTTGGGTTCAAGCTACTGTACTTCTTCAACCGACAGCTGTAGATAACGTCACACTATGTGCTCCAGATGCCAGCGAGCATTGTTACTACGAGACGGCGGATATCGAAATGAAGCAGTTCCTGTTCGCGAACGAGGTGTATTCTTTCCCTCGTCTTCGATCTTCTTATACCGAGCTTCCACTATCTAGTGCCAGATCCTGTTCGTAAATGGCAAACTGGTTATGGACAATGGCGAAAGCGGGAGGATCGTTGAATCGTTCGACGATCGCCCACCAGATGACGCTACATACAGCTAATTTGGCTTCAGTTTTGTTCCGCGCGACTGTAGACCAGATTAAGGCGAGCAGTGCCCTGTCTAACGTTAGTCATCCGTTTGGGCGCGAAATGAGGCTCATACATATTTGATGAGAGGCTTTTAGCGCCGAGAAATGAACACGGTTTCGAGTGTTGTTGAACGTACAATTATCGTGAGTAAAAGAGGGGCGCAGCTCGCGTTGCATTTGTAGTTTATCAAGTCTGGGCGAGGCGCGCTCCTTTTATCGATCGCAATGCCGGCATATTCGGCGCGTCTATCCGGAGACTGATAGCCAAGTTCCATAATGCATGTCGCCGATACGCCATATGCGCGCGGACCTTGACGCACTCAACTCAGCAATGCATGTTCCTACGCTCTGTGGACATTATGCGTTACATCCAGCATCACATTTTATGACAAATTACGCCCTTTGCTCCATCATAAATCAGCTGCACTGATTCTCTCACACAATACCGCCATACAGAATATTTTCGGTATAGAAGAGACGATAAGCGACAGCTGCTGGTAATGTCTGTACTGGGTGTATACCTTGAGAAAACTCGACTGTTCAAGCACATACAGCGTACCGTACTAGACAAAACATGACGGCCAAAAACACGAAAGCGTAG
Organism: Ramazzottius varieornatus; assembly: GCA_001949185.1. Lineage (NCBI taxonomy): Eukaryota > Metazoa > Tardigrada > Eutardigrada > Parachela > Ramazzottiidae > Ramazzottius > Ramazzottius varieornatus. The sequence continues at coordinate 5,035,472 of BDGG01000001.1, forward strand.
ATAGACAAAACATGGCTCTTCCACCTTCCATCTCAAACTGTGCTTACATGCCAAGGCCGAAACCGGTTTGCATTCCTCCCCGAAGCATACTTTACCGACTTGAACTTCCGAAGACAATTGACGCAGTCTCGGTGGAGGCCATCTTTGTACAACTATCTCACGTCCGCAAAGCACAAGGTCAATGTAGCGACGAGTACACAGCTGTTTTCACTAGCCAACCATCGCAAGCCGCCATTTTTGTTTGTCGGTGGTACTTTGCTGTAACCTACCACAACCAGACGGAACTTTCCACGGCGCGCTTCATAGTGGGCCGGCATTACCAGCTGTAGCCATGAGTCGCTTGAAAGACTTTTCGCAGCTCTAACCAAGACCGACTAGATGAATCTAGTTGGTCTTGCTCTAACAAGTCGTCTAGTCTAAAGCTGCTTACGTCTGTACCGTTCTGGGCACGTCTGGTTTCTGTCGATCGTACGAGAGACACTATCAGCCAAAGTAGTTAGCGAGTCTGGCCTCCATCCACCGGACTCTAGCACCGACATCTCTCTCTCTCTCTATCTCTACAGTCTACACTACCGCTCGCAAATCTAGGCTATTCAGCTGTTTCCTTCCTGCTCACCGACCTAAGCTACATCTCTCGGCTCCGACGGACAGATTTGAACTGGCTGTGGTAGTAGCCCAGCACAGCAGACAAACGGCAACTGTCTAGCCTCCTCGACGATCATCATCGGCAGGCACAAATTTACACACGTTAGTTAGAGTGTCTCATACGCGAAATCGACATAGACAATCTGCCGCGCGATGTCGTGTGCAACTACGTACTAACAGATTTATAACTTGTACTTACACTGCACATAAGGTCGAGACTTCGACATACGGAGCGCGCTAGACGATGTCTACACATGACATAGCCTATAAGCAAGTTTTCTTCGATCCTGTACTTATTTTCTATGGAAGTCCATGTTGAGGATCGAGTTATAAGCAGCTGACTGACAGACTCACTGACTGACTAACCATTCTAGCTCAATCGGCGCGCTAAACCTAAGTATATATACGCTCTACTAGCACCGACTGCGCTGGTCATTCTTAAATTCCTACAGCTGATGAAATCTATATTTCTATATGTGCGTCTGACACACTATAGTGTGAGCCCCAAATCTCGAGCAGACTTTGGACTGTACCTATCGACTTTCACGTAGAGGTGAAAAGTTGCGTCAATACTACACCCACCGATACGTTTCTCGGAAGGAAGAAGGTGTTCTACACCAACTACACGAATACACACCGTGAGTAACTTGAACAAGGAAGTAACTCTTCTGTGTACTGATCTATATGATCTTCTACTGTCTTCCCACAGGACGCAATCACGGCGAAAAAGTTGTTAATGAGCTCATTCCAAATGAGCGGCAGTAGCGACTGCAAGTATGTTGTGCCCACCCAAAGCGAAACCTTCCATCAGTTCGCCACGGGATATGCGCACCATCCGCTGAAATGGACGGATTCGTCGCAGTTCGGGTCGAACACCATTCTGGGGTATTTAGCTTCGCCTATACTTCTGGGCCAGACGAATCTACTGCGACCAGCCGAAATCAAGGAAGAAGACAACAACGGAATGCTGACGAAGTTCAAGAGAGAAGACGACGGAATCTCCCCGGAGCGCGAACAGCCCTTGTCTGGTGCTAACTGCCATCAGCATCACCACGACGGAATGGCTTGGGAGGGTCAGACGACGAGTAGCACAGGCAGTGGAAGTCTGGTAGAATCAGAAGTTACCGCTAACTCCGAGGGAAATATTACACATGGCCGGACAGCTGCTCGCCGTAAACGGTAAGTGTGCGCTGTAGTGGTGTGTATAGTGTCTGGTCCATTCTCATCACTGGCCTTTCACATTGTACCGTCAAGGGAAATAGGCTGCAGTGACGTATCACGTGACATCACTGCGGATCGATTCCCAGCTGTTACAGCTCAAATGCATCACGTGGTGGGAGGGCAGACGCACAGCTGGCAAAGTCAAACATTTCCATACAAGTCGGCAGAAAAGCACTTCTCGCACTTCTTCTGTTTTTCCAAAACCTTCTTTCCGCCATCATTTGCCTGCCGGTGATTTTTCAAATTCGGGAACGAACGACTTTTTTTGCGATCATTCGGCAAATGGGCCACTCAGCCCTTCTGGTAGGATCTGAATCCGCCAATTTTCGAAGAGTTTCTCAGATCTCTAGTCAGAGGCGGTGTGAATCAGTTCATCGGTTTCACGTTGAAATTTTGGAAAAACATCATGAGGAAGCTTGAGATGCCCACGTCAGATGTTTGGCCTCCGAACATCCGATCGTTCGATCTAAAGTGAATTACACTGTCGTACCGCCATATGGTCAGTCGCCTGACTGGTCTATCCGATGGCAGATGACGATGACATCATGAATGGTTCTTTTTAATCGATTCTAGGGGATTATTATTGTGGTAGTGGGGTGAACGCTTTGCTTGTGTTGGAGTGTCGTGTTACATTGCATGGTAGACGGCATAGTGCATATAGTGAGTAGCTGTGTAAGCAGGGCAGATAGTGGAGTGTTGAAATCACGGGGTAGCCTCAAAAGCAGTAACCTTCCGCCATATCCAAGTCAAGTCTTTACCCATCGATCGACGATCGAGCTCGTTGTAAGCCTAGCAGAAAAAAATTGAGGTAGTTGCGATAGCAACACAAGGTCGCTGTACGCGAGGTATTTCGCTCGGGGAGAGAACCGGTTTTTTGACCCTCTATAAGCCACTTGAAAAAATGTGCAGCCTTTGCAGGCCCTGTGACTGACTCTCAATAGTCTCCACAACCGTCTTTTGCTGATCAATACAATACTATAGCCTCTAATGAGAGCTACTCATGAGAAGAAAGATTTGTACTCTTGCCGCCGCACGGCGCACGCCGACCTTCCCTTCGTTCGTCTGCCGTTTTGGCGTTCGCGGGTCTCACAGGAATTGAGATATCATGTCTCATCCATGTCGACATGAAAAGGCAGTAAAAACCGTGGTGGGCAACGACTAGACCCCACCGCTTCGTCGAATAATACGCCAATTACCGGAATTAGATTTCCGCGACACAAATCTCATTGGAGACTGAGAGGAAGCTTTATGACTGTGCATGATATCCAAAGAAACGCTGGGAAAAAATATGTTGCTCATTTCCTGGTCTTACTAAATTTCTTTTGCAAGAGTAGATGGGGGACAAGGTGATTCACCTTCCATGAAATTTGTGGACTTCGTCATTTCATTACATCTGTTTCATACATCTTCAAGCAGGTTGGGTTCTTCTGGTTCTCAAGGCATCAATAAAATACTTTGATCGCTGATATTTTATTGAGCAGTCAGCTGAAAGACGAAATGATGGGGGTACGCGGAAAGATTAGCTCAGAGAATGTCAGCAGGGTTCAAGTGTCGAACAGATACAGGTTGACGCGCGCGTACCCTGTACCGCGGCTCGCGTCTGCGTCATGTGGACTCCGGCAGACCTGAGCACCCTACTTTTGACGTTTGAGCAGTGGGAGGCATCATAAACCCCGAAAAGGTCTTCAAGGTCCTCCCCATCGCCCTGCAGAAAACTTAGCTGAAGTGCCAGGCGCGGGAACTTCCTCCTCAAACAGACTTTCGACAGGGAAGCAGCTAACTGGGACAGTGGATCGATTGCGACGAGTGGGTCGCTGACGTCAACGCGAGACTCTACCGTACCCATCGAGCGTACTCCTGCTGAGCTGTGATTCATCACGCAGCTCGCACGTGATGACGTGTCTCGGCGTACACGTCATGCGTATAAAGGTGCAGGAATGCGGATCCGCCCAACGTACGACGTGAGAAGTCTCGCTTGATCGATCGTTTCGCAATGGACCATCAGCTGTCTCGTCTTCTCATTGGCTGACACTCAACACAGCCTCGACAGTGCGCATCGTCAGTACCGCCCTGTACTTGCACTAATACGTTTGTGCATGCGCGGCGGCCAGATTTGCACACCGCACACGTCTATGTGGCCGAAGCCGAGCAGCTGTTCGACATCTTTTCGGCGGTTCTTTTTTCGCAATCGCGTCCTTCGAAGGACTGCACAGCTGACGAACAGCTGACTCTCTTCTTACGCCATTTCCGGTGGACTAGATCGCTTTTCGACGTCGTCAACGATCTTCCACCTGGACTACACTATCCCTGGATCTTGTGGAAGGCTTGTCTTTACAGGTTAGCGATGCCACGACGGCAAAAGGCCGTTACGCAAGAGGAAGAGGAGACGCCTGCTGAGGAGATGGAACCTGAAGGAGAAGAATATTCTGGAGAGGTCGACGAAGCTACTAGCAGTCCAGAAGAGGAATCGCCGATGTCCGGCGAAGGTGATGGAAGCTATTCGCTGTCGCAGTCAACGTCTAGCTACCCGCAGGAAGCAATGAGTGGGGCCAGGCGTCGGAGCAAGTCAGCTGGGGGAAGGTAATGCGTAATCAACATCGATGATGAAATGTCTGCGCCGTCTTATCGCAGTTGTAGAGGGGAGAAAGCCCTGGCGAGGAGCGTCAGCTGACGACATGGACGCAGAGAGTGTCTGTGTAATCTCCGTTCGATTTTAAGCGAAAGAGTCTGTCCTATGCGGGGGAAAATGGAGCACGAGAAATGCTACGACTTGAGGCTTATTGATTTGTGATGGACCTGATGGTGGCGTCAGCTGACGCGGTGTGTGTAGTGAGTCAGGCTGGTCTATTGAACTGTCTCGATTGATGTTTGTGTCCCTTGAGCGTTACGAAACGTCTGGATTGTACCGTAGGATTTACTTGAATGATAGAGGGAGATGTTGATGGCGCCGTGGGATGTTTGAGTTAGAACTCTGAAAAAGAGAATGGACCAGTTGTAGAAATTAATATTGTGCGCAGAAACATGTTAACGTACCGTGTTTGTTGTGATTTCAGGGGGACGGGTGGTGGAAGGAAAGGCTCGCAGGCATCGCAGCAGCAACAGATGGTCCATGCTGAATCTCCCGATGGTTCACAGCCCATCGACAAGAAGCAACGCCGGGAGATCGCCAACAACAACGAACGTCGCCGCATGCAGTGCATCAACAATGGCTTCTCCACACTCCAAGGCATCCTACCCAGACACTTTACCAAACGTGGTGAAAAGATGAGCAAGGTACGAAACCAGGAAGATACAGGGAAATAAAACCAAAGTCGGAACGCGAATGAATGGCCGTCTGTTCGGCAATCAACTGATCAGATCGCCAGTCTGACATCACGAATGTGGCAGTGTTCATGTCTGCTGTGTTCATGTCATGCTCGAACTGATGTCAAAGCGCGACAGACTTGCGCTTGGAGCTTCCGGCTGTGGATCTACGACCGTCTTAGAATCGGTCTCTATGCCGTGGTTTTTGGTTTTCTTTGATGTTTATGCTTCTCTTGTGCTTTTTTTAAGGCGGCAGTCTTACAGTGCACTGTCGAATACATCCAGAAACTGGAAGCGGAGAACATCAAACTGAAACGCACCAATACGTCGCTTCTGCATAAAATCAACGGCACTGTCCCAACCGAAGGTATGTAAATCCCAAATATCAGACAGATGATACTGATACAAGATCGTAAAGTGGAGCTTCACAAAATAGAGTAATTCGTATGAAATTTCGACATTTGAAAAGGAAATTCTTGTTGTGGACTAACCTTATTGATATCAGTGCACTATCGTTTGCATATTGTGAACATCGATTTTACTAAGCGAATCATGTGATTTTGACGTGGGACTGTTATGGTAGAAGAGACTGCAGTTCCTGAGGTCGTCGTCAAGCCAGAAGAAGACGTGGAAGAGATGGAAAGCAAGGAAGAATCGCCCCAGCCAGCCGGCACAGTTCAGCTGGATGTCCACCAACTGGTCAACCTGACCGAACACTGGCGTCGAAAGTGCCAGCATGAACGCGCTGTCCGCACGGAGATCGAGCAGAAACTAAGAGGTGTGCTGAGCGACATGCAGTCCTGTCCTGCCCAAACCTGCAACCTCCGCAGCCAAGACTACCTCGCGTCTCTCCCTGCCAGCAGTCCCAGCGAGGCAGCGGACCCTGACCCCAACTATGACTCCATCATCGCCCTACCTCAACACACGCACAACGCCACAGTCTTCACCCTCGAAACCTCTCAAGGTACGACCATTAAATAAATCAGCGTTGTCGATAGAAGGAAAAAGGGAGTTGAGAGCTCGGCAAACAAACTTAATCAGATCGACTTCCCAAGTGGCGTACTTTTCTGGTAGTATTGTCTGGGAGCGTGCGCCACTTGGAGAAACGATCTGGTCGAATTTGTCTCGCGAGCTCCCCTGGGACAACAACCAAAACATACTCAAATCAAGATAAAATAAAGAGTATTTTGAGTGTTTAAGACAAATTATCCCAGCGAACTGCGGAATATGCTCACACTTGTGCGAGAGGGAAGAGTTTAAAAGGTAGCAGAAATGGATTGTAATATGCTGTTTGTATTTTTAGGGGAAAAGCGGAAGAACCCTCTGCGTTGTCCGTGTGGAAGTCCAGCCTGCAATGTCCTGGTTTGCTACCAGGCGAACCAGACCAGTAAGAAAGGCAAAGGCGGTCGAAAGCCCAGAAATACCAAGCGTTCAAGAGCCGAAGCCACCAAAGCTTTCTCCAGCCCTGTGAAAGGTGAAAGGGAGACGGATATGCACGGCTTTCAGATTCTGATGGAAGCCATCAACCACACCCAGCAGGAATGTAACCGAAGTGACTCTGGCTGTTCAGAAGAAACCTTCGAATCGACAGAGCCACCAAAGAAACGCAGTAAAGCAGCGGTCATTCCCGAGGAAGAGAATGAAAGTAGTCCCTCACAGGAAACACCCGAAGAAGATGACGAGGAAGGCTCTTCGGCTTGAAAAAGTGAAAGAAAATGAAAGATCTATAATTTAAAACTTAATTTATCTTTTTTATAAAACCTTTGCTGCTTTGTTCAATATTGCACAATACTTTGCGCGCTTGATTTGATGCATTCGCCAATTTCGTACTATATGGAAATCCTACAGTGGTTTGGTGGGTTTTTGTGCGGGGATGAAAAGTCTTCTCAGTTATTCTTGGCAACTATGTTCACACACGTACCTATCCGCTCCCCTTTCTTCTTCTGCTACTGGAAATGCACCGTTGGTGATCTACTGTTGTTCCACTTTGTACTAGTATGAAACAATGATTTTTCGATGCTTGTCATTTCTGTCTTTTACTGATCAACGTTGCGCTTGGATCTTTGTGGTAATCTTGAGTGTTCTGCGCTGTGTACTATTTTTCGCCTGTTTTGAGTGCTGTTCCGCCCTCATTTTCTGATCCTTCAAACTCCTCTTGAAGTAAAACTCTCGCTCATACCACATATGGTGTGTGACTTTGTGCAAACTGTATACGAACACCAGAAGCTATGCAGGGTCCTCCCAGGAAACCATTTTCGGAATAAACAGAGTACATATGGTTGACGGTTTCGTATGTGATCCGCTGCGATGGATGCTTGCCAGTTGTTTACCGCGATGACAGGTGAGCATCCTGATCTTTTGACGTGGCAATGCACCAGGCAGAAACTTTCTATACGAAATCAACAGTCAACAGAAACCGTAATATTCGATAAACTTCCGCAACGAACTGCATACGTAGCTTCGGGGTTCTTGAGCAAAAACCCCAGCGTCCAGCTTTGGAAAACATGCCGGTAACCGGAACCGGAGTGTGACGTGATGGTTTTCACATCGCAGCCGGAAACCGCATTGAGCGGTGCATCTCATAACGATCACCCGGGTTCAACGGAGATCCAGGCACCACGCTAAGATGTTCTCTATAAGAAGACACCTTCCGTGCAGTTTAATCCTTCCCCAACTCAGTGTCCTTCTACGACACAACTTCTACTCCTGTTAACTGCTTGGAACCCAGCCATGATGTCTTTGATGTCATGTCACCTGAGGCAAACTTCTTCGCTCGATGGACGCATTTAACATATATGGACCATCCAAGCATCTCCGTTCTTCTTTTCGCTGCCGCCGGTAGCGAAACAGGATGTCCGTCAGCGAAGCGTGGCTGTTTACTTGCAGTTTTGCACGTTAGGTTTTCGCTGACAGGCATCCGCACCAGCTGCAAGCGGCACCCGGAAGGGAGAATGCAGGGTCAAATGAATATCGTCGACCGAGTGAAGAAGGGTTTGCTTGGGGCAGCAGTCTTCTGCACGGCACTTTTCTCACAGAGCGCAGCAGCGGATAGGCTCGGTACAGCGATGAGTACTCCGTAGAAGAACCCATCGGTTTCTCCGAGAATGAAACGCCAAACCGGGGGGCGCGGAAATGTGAAGTGTCTTCCTGTATCCTGCCAAATGTGTGGTTGTCTGCCGGGAAATTGCGGAGCCTGGTGCAAGAAGTGTGGAGCTACTGAAGATCTCGGAACCTCCCGGAATATCCCCAAAGGACCCTAATTCATCGTAACCATGCAGCAAAGACATCATTACGCTAGACGAGCAAAGATTTTGGCTGGCTGTTCTAATCCGGGCATTATTCGGCGAAATCTTCCTGCTGGCACGATGGCGTTGCTTTACCAGGATATTTCTTCTGTACAGGCGCCTGCCCGAAATGTTGGCATGGACAAAAATGTGGGCAGCGGAGCAAAATCGGCGCTGTTGAGATTGATCTAATTGATTGGTCGACTTCAGCTGGACCGTGCCGCTTTCGCTCCGTGGCCCATTCTTGTCCATGCCCACATTTAGGGCAGGCGCGTGTATGTATACGTTCACTAAACACTGCCAACTTAAAACATGAAAAGAGGCTTCCGGATTCGACCGAATGACAGCCGTCACACAGTTTACGTCTAGATCAGTTGAGGAGACACGATTCATAAGTGGGTATCATGTATTTAATGTTGATAAAAGCATCTTCTCCACCGTGACGCTCCAGCAGCTCCAGAGTCTCGTTGATCTACGAGGAAGAAAAACAATGTAACCAACGTAACTCATATGACAGGCATGATGGAGAACTTATCTCTGGAACACAGTACGTACCAAGTCTCCAAGATTTTCCCGTTGCTGCTGACTGCAAACGAAAGACACTCCGGTTAATGTATACTCGAGGACCGGACGTGGTTGCCGCTTCTTACCTATATTCGATCCCGTCGCCAAGATTTGCTGCAAGAATAAACACCCTCTGTAACGCAAACCACAACGAGTAAACAGCAGTTGAGTGAAAGAGGAAACTCGCACCGTTTTTGAACTTGAAGATATTGAAAGTGGGTAAGAGTTGACGGTAGTAGGGTACTAAAGCCTCGCCACAAAGATCACAGCAGAGGATGAGGTGCTGAAGAACCTTCAGCGTCGTACACATAACTTGTTGATTATGCGTTATTAAAGCTCCTGAAAGCAGATGAAAATGGAATTTTAGTAATACATGGCCCATCGATCAGTTTTCCGTGACAGAGAAGTCGAGGCTTACTTTTTAGCGGCATAATAAGCTGGGGTACAACAGGCAAGATCAAAGGGCCGCCATGCTCAAGTAGGTCGTGGGTTCCTTGTCGCGCGAAAAACTCGTAAGGATGCGTCGTTTCCCGCAGTCCCTCAAAAAAGAGGGGCAGATAGTGGTGATAGTCAATCTTGTCCAGCGGAATCTACGAGAAGAAAGTAGGCGGTACAGTAGTCGACAGGGAACGAAGTCCAAACGATGTCGGAACGATATCCAAAGACTTCGTTAACAGAAAACTCTGCTCGTACTTTCCAGGCTATCCTGTTGCCTCTCGCTGTGTGCTCCAAGGCGATAGGAAAGTCTCCTCGCTCGTAGAACTTCTTGAAGACGGTGGTGGCGATGGGGCGCGGCTTGAAGATGCCAGTGATGGTAGGTAACGCTACCTTCAGCACAAATTGAAGAATACTGTAACGATGAGAACCCCAGAGTCTGATCGGTGATGGTAGCAAAGTGAGGCTTACCTGGACATTATTCTGGCGACTTTGTGTGGAAAAGCCGGGAACGATGCGTTTGTGGGCCTGTTTGGCTTTTGCTGCTTTGTCGTTGATGCTCTTAACTCCGCGAGTATCGTAGAAGACCTGTTTCTCCTTCTTCATAGCACGTCCCGAAGAACAGTCACACAGTGGCTTTGAACATCAACTTAAGGAATCGAATAAGCGACTCTCCTTAAAGCTCCATGCAAAATTAAAGGTCGAGAATATGCAGTTTCCGCTCAGAATACAACAAAATATGAATCTTCCTGCGACTTCCGGCAGAATCCTAATCACGAAACAGCCATCTGTAAGGCGAAGTGGAATATGGTGGTTGCTCGTGCTTGGATGCGAATATCCAGAGTGCAGGATGTGATGGAGGTATTGCTGAAGGGGCTAGTTGTAGTGAGCGGAAACCGGTTGTAGACTTGTGACTTTTGTTGCTGTTATCAAGGACACTCAACTCGACCTGTTGGATACTACAAACACAAAGTAGCAGTCCGCGCTGGACGTCCAAACTGACCACTCAGCCCCGGGTAACTACAGCAACTGGTCCGAACTAGTCATCCGAATCTTGCAGATCAGGGCTCAAAGCCTGCTCATGATTACGACGTGCGAACTGGGAGGTCCATCACGGCCCAGGTGCGCGATGTCATGTGGGTGGGTCCAGGAGTAGAGCTGGCCTGTGGCTTCTTCGTAGCCGTCCGTCGTCTGAGTCGGGCAGTCCCTGTACAGCTTCGATACACTCATTCTGAGCAAACCTGTAAAGCAGCGAATACAGCATCGCCGCATCGGATTCAGAGAAAGGCAAGGCAACAGAATAATATCCAACTTCCGTCGGAACTCGTAAGTCTATAAAATTTCGACCCTTAAATCCCTCGAGGTCCCCGTGGCCATACTGAGCTGTGCCGGTCTCTCCAACGCTGGGGCTTGAAGGCTGTGTCCGACACACACCATGGTCCATGAATAGTTCCCCCCCCGGGGCTCTGGCAACGCTGAACTTTCCTTCTGGCCTTGTTGACGTTTCATTCTGATTAATTTATATTCTTCCCGTCTCTTCGTGGTGGTGTTTCTTTGTTGCTGTCTCATACAACGGCGGCGGGATTATAATCCAAGGGACCGACACCATCATGAATATCTTTCGGTTATTGGGAGACATCTGCCACTTGGTGGCTATCATCGTTTTGCTCTTGAAGATCTGGAAGACACGATCGTGTGCAGGCAAGTGACGTCAACATGCTTCATAGTGTGAAGAGGGCTGTCACGTGAAACCGTATTATAAGTATATGGTCACGGGGTTTCCCTGCGCCACTTCATTGCAGTAAAACGGCTCTTGCTGGTATTTTCCGCCGGTCGATCATGGTGTAATTTTGCAGGTATCTCCGGGAAGAGTCAGATCCTGTTTGCTCTGGTTTACACTACACGATACGTGGATCTCTTCTTCACCTATGTGTCGCTGTACAACTCTGTGATGAAAGTCATCTTCTTGGCCTCATCCTATGCCACGCTGTATCTCATTTACGTCAAGTTCAAGGTATTGGTCGCCTTACCTTTTTCGCTTCTTTCCTCCTACTGGAACCGTTACAACTCTCTTGCAGGCTACTTATGACTTCAACCACGACACGTTTCGCATTGAGTTCCTGCTGATTCCCTGTGTCATCTTGTCCTTGTTGATCACCCACGATTATTCCCCAGTCGAGGTAAGGCAATCAACAATCAGGCTGCGATTACACCCAGAGGCCAGTGGGAATAGAAACCAAGGTAGAATCGGTATGACGTGTAGCTGGAAGTTCCAACTGAAACAGCAATCGATGCAGCCTGATTTCTACTCGTCCAAGCAACACGTATAGGCCGGACTTTCTTAAATCAACTGTTGACGTCACCGCTGTTAATGTTGTTCCCATAGGCAGAATAGCAACACACGTTGACGTAAACCGTGCGTTTCGGTTTTCTTGGCACCCACTAAGGTTAACCGGGAATGGATATTCTGGATTTTGTCCTTCTGTCTGGGCATAACTCTTGCTTACTGGGTTCGTGTTACAGTTGCTGTGGACCTTCTCCATCTATTTGGAAGCGGTAGCCATCTTACCACAGTTGTTTATGGTGAGTAAGACCGGCGAGGCGGAAACGATCACCAGCCATTACCTCTTTGCGTTGGGAGCTTATCGAGCCTTATACATCGTCAACTGGATCTACCGCTACTACACCGAGAGCTTTATCGATGGCATTGCCGTCGTCGCTGGTATCATCCAGACCATACTCTACGCCGACTTTTTCTATTTATACATCACCAAAGGTAAGTCGACAACGAAAACTGCGATCGCGTTCCATATCTGCTCCTCCATCACATTATACCCTAACCTTTTCCTTCTTTGTTTGCAGTTCTCAAGGGAAAAGATTTCAAGCTACCGGCATGAAAAAATAGGCTGCTAGAAACGAATCGACTATACCACTCGATTTTTTCCGAACTTCTCTGCTTGTCTCTCAAGGTGGAGCTCGAATGACAAGTTCGTGCTAAATTTTTGACCCGCGATTTTTTCGAGCTTGTATTTAATCCTTGTTTCATGGGTACGTACTTCGTGGTTTATAAACTATCTCGGGCGTTTCGGAAAGTCTATTTGACTACACGAAGTCCCGTACGGATTTTGATTTCTGTGGTCTCGCATGTCAAGAAGGCTCGTACAGAAGTCAGAAGTCGGAACCTCTTAAAGTGAATGAGCATAGCCTCAAAAACTTAACTTCCATAAGGTTCTGAGCTATCAATCTGGAATCTGCAGATGATAATCCAGTCGGAAATTCAAGACGGTTCAGACCTGGCAGATCAGTCTTATGAGTTTTGCCTCTTTTTGACGCACGAATACTTGGCGTGGGCGCCACTTGCATCTGACGTTGCCCGACGCTGCCCGACGTTGACCGAGCAATCGCGCCGACGATTCTCGCTGAATTTATTGCCGGACTTCTGGCGGCAGGCCCAGTTCAGCGATTACGCGGCGAACCAGACGCTACTCGGAACTCTCGAAACCAAAGAAGCACCAGAGCTTAGTTACCTTCGATTTCTTCTTCGAAGACTCAATCTACAGTCCGTAGATCGTGGCATCTATACTTTATCAACACCTCCGGTTTTGTTACCGAAAAGTTAGAGCAGCACACAGCTGGTTGGCAACCTTCACACACTGTGAAATGATCAGTAGGTTCGAAACACTGGTACGTCTGTGGCGTTCAACAGCGGGTAAGGCCCGTCTAGACGCATTGCAAGGTTTCGTGTATGCATGTGGGACGTTAGCGCCATGGTGTCAATCTGTGTTCGAAGATCCTCAAGAGCCACAAAAAGTTCCCGAATCATTATAATACTATGTGCGATTTGCCTTTACGCCACTATCGGATGGACCTTGTACGAATTCATCTCTCATCCCGACGACTTCGTACTCTTCATTGTTTCTTTGATCAGGGCGGAGTTGTACTCCATATTTCCGCGTCCACCTTCCTGCCCACCTCGCGAGAACTTGAGCTGTTCTCGAGAGCTTGAACTCTCGAGTCCGATTACCTTCAATTTCGAAGAAAAATGGAAAGGTGTCGTCGAAGCTACCGAAGTACCCAACAAGGGAACTTTTTCGGAGCGAAAAATCAGGTCGAAATCTTGATATGCTGAAACGACAGCTAAGCACTCGAGCAACTTTACGCAAGCGATAACTCGCGTCGCTGATCTACTTCGAGCCCTTGAAAGATCCCAAAACGCGTGAGATTTCCGTCTAACCCGTATGGGAGCACTGAGGGTTAGAAGAAAGACGGAAATCCCACGCGTTTTGGGATTTTTCAAGGGCTCGAAGTAGATCAGCGACATGAGGTGTCGCTTGCTTGCAGTTGCTCAAGTGTCTGAGCTATCGTTTGAGCGTATCGGGATTTCGCTCTGGGTTTCACTCCGACAAGGTTTCCTTGTAAATATTATCGGTATCGCGCTTTCTGCACCAAAGTTGTTCTTCACAAGCAACAAGTATCACCAGCGGTGAAACGGACGCTGCTGAATCGTAAAGCGGAGTGGTCATTTCTAAAATCAATATTAATAAATAGGCACTATCCGTCATAATTAACTCGTACGTTAATTCTGCTGATTTGGTTGCAATTACCCACTGAGCGTACCGGATGTTGAATAGTGTCCTGCACGTAGTGCGGCCACTCTCAATCGCGATTCTGTGGTGGTCATGCCACCGCGAGGACCCCTGACTGCTGTCACTGCCATTCTTCGTAGGTAATGCAGCTCAGAGCCAACTACCTGCGGGACTGTGCAAACTTTAGCGGCACCTACACAATAGACATCGAGTACGAGTCAGAACGCCACCTGCCCAAACACCGCCACATACCACGAGGACTGGCCAGCGCATTGATTTTGGTCACTATGTCCTTCACCTTCGCGCAGTTCCTTGAACCGCCCCGGAGATTCCATATCATCGCAGCTCAATGGAACTACGGGGCTTTTCGGAAAACCTTTCAAGATTTTTCCAGCGAAAGTGTTTGTCCAATCACCAGCTTCGTCCCATCGAATGCGCTGAGAGACGCCAGGGTATACTTGAAATGGAACGGTGATGTGGTCGTGGAAGACAACGATGTTCTGTACGAACTCAACATACTTCCGGTGGACCTGAAACACTATGAAGCGTACGACATTCTTCCCCTACGCTTGGGCAAGTCGAAATATTTTGAAAAAATGTCAGTCGTTGCACGAGCCGTTTTTGTTCCCCAACCGAGTATCATGCGGATCATTCAGGATGTCTGGGAAAATTTAACGAGCCAGAACGTCTCATACACCTTCGTCCACGTCCGCCGAGGAGATAAGCGTAATGAAGCCAGAATCGTGCCAATTTCAACGTATGCTGAAAAACTGAACACGGAAAATACCCGACGAAACCATTCTGTGACAACAGTTTTCTTAATGTGCGACGGATACAAAACATGCGACGAGTTCAGGCTAGCCCTGGGCGGAAGTTATTGTTTGGTGACTTACAAGACTCTGATGCAACAATGGGGTCTGTGGAACGCTTCGATGGAAACGGAGGAACACACTCAAATCGCGTTCGACCAACTTTCCGAAGAGAAGCGCCTAATGCAAGCTCTGGAGCTCGTTGTATCCTTGTACATCGGCGCTCTTTCCAGTTTCACAGTCTGCAGTTACTCCTCGAATATATGCAAATTTATCGCCCTTCTTCGAGGTGGAAAGATGGATCACAACGGTGTTTATAGTGTTGATGACCCAAGTTGGGGTACTACGGCGTTTCAAAGTCGACTGAGCACGTTGTGGTTGCAATGCTAAAAGCAAATCACCGAATTACGCTCGTGACAATGCGTCGTATCTTTCTATATATTGCATACGAAAGATTCAAGATCTCAATGTACGTAGGAAAACATAAACAACCAATGATAACATATGGCTGAAACTAAACGACCACAAAAAAACTGCGGTAAGTCAAGTGGAAGCACGGGTGGTAGGGTAAGAGAAATAACAACGCGTAACAAAAATCAAAGCTGGAAATCACAGTATTGTAGACAGAGGATAGAAATGTCGGTTCAAAATATTCACAAGTGGGTTTAGGCTGAAAAATTTATAAATCATAATCGAATTCACGGACCAACAGTATTCATTCAGGTGCGTATAAATCAGAAAGGCTTCTGGGTTACTCCATGGCGATCCATTCAGGAAGCCAAAAGGAGGATAAATCCATCATTCCGGCATACTTTGAACCGGGCCTCGGCCAACCTTTGTAGTAAATGATGTGTTGAGCTGAAGAAAGGTAGCCTGCGAAGAAGGAAAATGTGCCTGCACTGAGGATCAAATGGTTCATGTGGGTGAGGATGGCCATATCCACGTGGGAAGTTTGGTTCTCGACAAAGTGTACGTCGAATCCGGCGAGATTCTGCCGTGACCATTCCACGTCGTTGGTACAGACGAGGAAGATCGGGTCGATCACGCCCTTGTTCTTAAGATATTCCATGGCATGACGGAAGTACTCGCGCGTTGCCACTGTGAAGCCAAAGTTCCTCCAGAAACTCTTGACCAGAACATCACCACGTCGAATATGGATTCCAACAGACGGTCGTTTCTGTCAGCACAACAATCTTGGATCAGAATGAGGAGACTTACTCGATCACCTTGATTCTGTTCTGTGTGGCACAGCGTTCTCGCATTCCACGAGACAAGTGGCACGTGACGTCCACATTTCCGCTGACGTCAGCGCGTGTGCAGAAACAAAAGGACAAACAGCTTACCTGCATACTGTCACCACTTCGCAAACGAAATCCCTTGATGATGTCGTTCGCTCGAACGTCAATATTTTCCTTGAAAGCAAACTGCCTCCGGATATCAGTCTCGTGCTCTGGATGGAAGTATCTCGACGACTGGAAGTAGCCCCACAAGGACACATTCCGCCCTACCGCTCTCTGGAAAATTTGCTCCGTTCGCTCATCGTACAAACAACACTCGTCCATTCCAAAAACGTAGTTGTCACAGTCACTGAGATCGAAGAACTGTTCGGGTGAGAGATCCAAATGAAAAGCGTCGTGTAACTTGGTGAAGGGGATGGTAGGCGTCAATCCGTTCTTCTTTGCAATTCCCCACAACGAGGCGTAAATGAACATCAGGTTACCTGTGCCCACCAAAGGATGAAACGCGTGCGAAATGTACTGTGGAGCTTCGGGCGAATGGGCGGTTGTCTGAGAAGAAGAGAAGATACAGCCGATTCGGTAGATTTTCCATTCATGAAGCGGGATCGCGAGGGAGATGACATCGACGTTCAGAGCTAAGATGAGCGAAACGACGAGAAAACTGGCTCCCAGGAAGACGATACACCATTTTCCTACGATTACAAACCAGGTATTCAACTTCCGCTATATCGTAGAAAATTCCCTACCTCTGGGCGACGGTATGGAACGCAGGAAGAGACATTGCGGCTTCCGTGCCATTGTTCCGCTGAAAATTTAATGAGAGAACTCAAGTGCAGACTGCAGGAGTGGAATGTGTCGAAATGTGGATTAACTGTTTATCTGACTTTGGCAAACAAACAACAAACACCTTCTCCTCCTCCAACAGTTTGAAATTTAAGGCGCCAACAGACAGAACCAAACAACCTGACGTCATTCTCGAGATAAGAATTGATCGCAACCGGAAGTGAGTCGGTTCATCCGGGGTGCGACACGAATGAGCTATGCAGCTGGCCGAAACAGTACGGAGGTCCCTAAGAGTGTTCTCTTACACACGCTGTTGGGAGGTCATACGCGACAGTTGGGTATTGATAAATCACACCAACTGTTTTCTACGCACAGTTATTTGTTTGATGATTTTTCTCCTGTTTTGTTTTCCACCTTCGGAGTTTGGACTTTCCGCTTGCGCTGCATCAGTCCATGTTATTTCTTAACCAAGCAATATGAAGCACGATCCTACGGTCTACTTCGGGTCAAAGCCATCGGCAGAAGTGGCGTCGATCACTTCTAGAAAATTGTTGAGAAGTGCCACATTATCTCGCATATTGATCTTTTTCATATCTTGCTCTCCATTCGCTTTGGCGTTCTCTTCATATAGATTAATCTTCGCCAGGAGCACTCCTGCTTTTGTTCTCCACGGTGAAAGTCTGGAATCCTACCCAGCGACAAAGAAAAGTGTTTCCAGATGGGCGGGTGCTGTGACGTTTGAGGACAGATGGAACGAGACAGTGGAAACGTACGAGGTATTTTACTATAAATTTTGTTGTGGGCATATAGTTCTACAAGCAAATAAAAAGGCTGTCTCAGTTGTCCATTCGATACTAGCCGGACAAGTGATTTTTTCTTGTAATTTGTACAAAGTTTGCTTTGAATTGAATGCATGGGCGTCATTCCATGGGCTGTTTCGGGAAAAATGTTGGTTTTTCGGGCACCGTAATATACCGTAATATCTGCTGGCACTTTTCACATGACGGTAGTACTTCATGGTTGTTTGGGATGTTTTCAGGTGCAACAGTTTCGGAAGAACTATCTGCGGAACTGCATAAGGTATAGCGGCACGTACACGATCGACATCGAAGATGCCCTCTCGAGAGCGCGATCTCGCCGTCTTTCCACGGACCACTACGTTACTCGCGGACTAGGCAGCGCCCTCAACGCCCTTCTTCCTGCTTTCGTCCTCAGTCAAGTGATCGATCCTCCTCGACGATTTCACCTGATCGCAGAACACTGGAACTACGGCTACTTTCGCGAAACCTTCTCCGACTTTTCCGACACTAGTCCGTGTCAAATCATGAAACCCGCTCCTGCAAATCCGGATCGCAACGTCGCGGTGTTCCTTCATTCGAATGGCTCCGTCACCATCGATAAACCTGACGCCCTCTTCGAGTTCAACTATGTACCACATTCAAGGGAACACGATCTAGTGTACTGGAATTTGCCCTTGCTGATCGGATGGGATAGGTACTTTTACGTGATGTCGGTCACCGCTCGCGCCTTTCTGACTCCTCATCCCTCAGTACTCGCGATGATTCGACGAATATGGACAGAGCTCGGCGGATCTTACGTCTTTGTTCACATCCGCAGAGGAGACAAAGCACGGGAATCTGATTTAGTGAATATCACGCGATACACGGAAGTCCTTCAGGCCAAATGCAACGGTTCCGCGACAGTGTTTGTGATGTCCGATGGGTTCAGATCACACGAGGAGATTAGCCTGGCTTTGGCTGGAGACTATCACATTGTAAGTTACAGGGTGCTGATGAAACGATGGGGATTATACGCGGCGAAAGAGGAGTCTACTGGGCATTATCAGGAGAAGTTCGACGTGCTTCCCGAAGTGCAACGTCGAGCTCTGGCCTTCGAACTCGTCGCTTCGATGTACATCGGTGCTATGGCCGACTTTGCCGTTTGCACCTACTCATCCAACATTTGTCGCCTCATCGCTCTTTTTCGAGGAGGAAAGATGAACAATAATGGAGTCTACAGTGTCGACTGGCCAAAGTGGGCCGTTGTAGTGTCCAACAGTCTCATTAACATCCCGGACGCTTGAAGAATGTTCTATACTTCCGGTCGAAACTTACTGTAGTTTTGTTGTTTTTGAGTTAACGTGTTCCGCTGGCGCTAGAGTTCTAATGCTGTTGTTTACTGCAGTTGGTGCTGTTGCTCCGTGAGGGGCTTGTTTCCGATTCTGGCCGTTAATTTCACTTAATAATTTATAGTGTAATGATCATTGACGGGGGCTGTAATTGGCAAACAAAAAGTGTGGCTACACCGGTAGGCGACAAAGACGGGCGCGGTAGAACCCTTGGATAATACGCACCATCAACTAGTCAACCTTTGGACACCAATGTCCTTAAGCTTGGATTGCCGTCATATCGTTCTGCTCCGAGAAGAAATCGAGCACACTGATGCTTACTGTATGGTTTGGGTCGGTTAGATTTTGTTAGTGGCTTACGAGCGCGGATCATCAGCGAAGTTTTGTGTCAGGAAATCGGGTTGGTTTACTGTACTTTGCTCTGAGTATACTAGTCCTCCTGCGACCTGTGGTAAGATTGCCTACCACTTCTGTGATACTTTTTATTTCTTGGTATCAAAATTAGCAAAGAAATTCTGTTTACACCGGTACTTTATCATTAAGCAATGCATTTTTAGTCCTTGTAGAAAATTATACGAGATTTTGGCAGGTGGCGCTGTGAGGTATACTCGATGTGTGTACTGTACTACCGCTAGATTCCCGCAGATTCACATGTAAAATAACAACTTGAATTGAATTACATGACCCCGTACGTCAGCCCCTAAGGACAATTTCTCCTAACATACTCTATCCCCTAAATAGAAAACCTAACAGCCTCGCACCCGAAGAACTCTTGCCCCGAAAAAACAAAGTCAGACCGGAACACCGCTTTCCCCTAAGAGCGCCGAGCCTGAGCAACTTCCACTCCGAAGAACCTCCGACCCGAGGACCACATTCTTTCGAAGGACTGAACTGGCTACAGGGAAGATGTTTTTAGATTCTATGATGGGCCACGCGACTCGAAAGTCCACAGTACTTTCACCGCGGATGGATGCGAAGGGAAACTCCATGCGCGGTAAAATACTTTTTCCGTGCATGCAAGCGCGGGAAAATGTTTTGCTCCGCGGGCGCTGGTGGGTATCAAATGTATGTTCCGTGCTTCCATGGTTTAGTGAATTTTCCGCGCACGGGAGCGCGGATAAAGTCAGTTTCACCTCGGATGTATGCGCGGAAAGACTAGTTCCTCCGCGCCTGCATTCCCGGTGAAGCTCATGTCATAGTCCGCGGGTGAATGCGGGAAAAAAGTATCTTACCGCGTATTGAGTTTCCCCGTGCATACACCCGCGGTTAAAGTACTGTGGACTTTTAAGTCGCGCGGCTCACCATAGAATCGAAAGACATCTTTTCTGTTGCCAATTCAAACGGTTTAACCTGTCGCCGCAAACATATCGTTTGGTAAATCAGGGACGGCAGTCGTATGTAGAACAACGCCAAGCACCGAATGTACACGTGATTGGCCATCCTAAAGTAAGTTTTAGGGAAGAGCGATCATCGGAGCCGGAATTTCGACGGGTTCGCGACTCTTAGGAGCCAAAGGTCTTGGGGGCCGTTGTTGTTCGGTCAGAGTTCTTCGGGAATAAAGACGTTTTTTTGGGGGGCTGGACTTGTTCGGAAGCGAAGCTGTTAGGGGAAAGTGTTGTTCCAGTCCTTCGGAGCCATGTTTAGGAGCAGACGGAGTTAGGGGATAACGTACCCCACCGTATTACATTGAGTGTACTTGTACACCAGGATGTCAGCTAGGACCTTCCGAGTTCCGACGTAGAGGAGCTCGCGGTTTAGTACCTAATCCGATCCGGTTCCATTTAATCCATTGTTTCAACATCCACTGCAGCTTTGAACAATAAACAAAATGATGCTCTAGCTTCGGGAGATGGTCAAAAACACTCGCGCCAGTTGATCATGAGTGGCTTCATGCGGTCGAGTATCTCGTGAGATGTATGGTTGCAGATTATTTCCGGGGTTTCCACCTCTAAAATTTATAACGCGCCCACTGATATTTACAGCTTGAGAACCCGTTTTCAAAGTGGTAATCCCTAAACTACTGGAAAAAGAGTAAGCTCATACTCACGATACCCGCGTAAATTTACAGCCCGAGGCGGCCAAGTGGATACCACCTATAAAATTAGAGCATCTTCGACCGGGTTTTTGCGCAAGTTCGAAACTGATTTGCTTTGGTCTAGAATTCTTTTTGCAACCTCCTAAAAATACCTGGTTAGAAATCTGCCCAGTGGAAGTCGAAAGCGGCGTGCATGGTGAACAGTGGACTCTGCAAACAACTTTCGTGGTTTTCGGAGTCCATTTCCAAAATTCATTTCTGAGTTTGCAGTTGACGGCCTGCGGTGATCTTATTTAAAGCAAAGAGAACAAGGACCTGGCCACATAGAAAATTGTCGAGAGCATGAATCTACCGTTTGAGGCAAGAGCAAGAATTTCTGCCGCAAAGGGGGATTTCCCGGCAAAATGGCCAAATTCAACAGGGTTAATTTTCTTGCCAAGTTAGTTTGGCTATTTCATGGTATTATTTGGTTTTATATTACAAGCTTGATAGTCTCACGTGCGTTAAGATCGAGCTGGGGCTTCATAACGGAATACGGAATTTTAAAAGTAAGGTTTTGGTCATGAAAAGGTATCTTCCCCACCAGATGTCACGCCGATCAACTTTCCCAGACTATTTTTCAACCGCTGTGAATCTACCTTATCTCAGTGGAAAAAGCTTGAAAATTTCTTTGAGATGTGTAGAGGAGCGGACGATAAGACGTAAACTGAGTTTTTCATAGAGCTTTGATCAGGTGATAGTCACTTGGCCGCCTCAGGCTGTAAGTTCATGACCAATGTCAACAGCCTGCGTAGACTATTTTTCCTCTCGACAAGGTAAGATAAACGTTGGTTACGCTTCCAAAGCGTACCATAGGGAAGAAAATTGCTATTCACTTGCATATACCCTGTTCGGAAGGGCCTCCGATCTATTATACTGACCATATAACATTT
>BDGG01000001.1:5057488-5121187 GCA_001949185.1 Ramazzottius varieornatus
TGTTGCATAGACGTATATGTCGCATATAAGAACCTTTACTGAACCCAAAATGCACCCAAAATGCTCTGTAGAAAACTTGGACTGATCCCAAACGTTATATGGTCAGTATAATAGATCGGAGGCTCGTCCGAACCGTGATACAAGAACTGAAACCGGTCAGTTTATTCTAGAGTGTTTGTAATTCAGCTGTTTTCAGTATTCGGAAGTCGATCACCCGCAGAGAACTACTCGCGATCGTATGGTGTCGTACCTGACCCAGAGCATAAAACAAATAAATAAAATAAACAACAGCAATACTACAAGTACACAGAAGCCTGACCCAGCAGTCTACAGCGCCACATGAGGAGACCATAATAGCTGGACACTTCTAAGCGCTTGACGATTGCTGGGTTGATCGCATCTGCCACCGTACTTTGTGATCACTGGTTCGTCAAAATACGTGGCTCACCGTGTGGTTGACTGAAATCTCGTCTACCACACCAACTAGCTTCATTTAAGCGTTCACAAAGTCTACGCAGTTCTTCGTAACGACCTCGTCACTCATAACGACCCTGTCGACTAGATGTACCCGGCCCCATCCCGGGTTTGTAAAGTTAGCCACGGCTGTAGCGTCTTTCGCTTGATTGACTATTTGATTGTCAGTCTTGGCTTTTTAACATGAGATTCAACGTTCTTTTAATTGCGGATCTCTTGGATTCTCTGACTTCTCGTGTTGACTGTGCCTATTACTATTCGACAGCTCATTATTTTATCTTTCGATCTATCCTTAAAAGTTTGGGATTGAGTAGTAGAGAACAGGCGAACTTAGACGGCTAACTTTACGAACCCGGTATGAGGCGGTTAATCTTACAACCTTTCCCTTGTTCAGATGATGATATCACGACGATGCACCAACATACGCTTGTAGCGAGAATTTTGTACAGGATTTAAAATTGGGAATTCTCCACGAGTGTACGAGTTCGATGAGTGTATGACTGACAGGGTATTTCCTCGAGGTATTAAGCCAGCCCTGCAGGCGGCGTATCTCGAGAAGTTTATAAGCTGAAAGCTGTCACTTGTTCGAGACTTTTTCTCCTTCAGTTGAATTTTGATCAGTAAAGTGCAGTACGAACTCCAGCTTTTACCGATCTTCTGTAAAGCCAGCTGGCTAACTTAGAGTTCTACGAGGTCCTTCAATCTTTCTTGGTGGATAAACCTGTCGATGGTTAGCGAAGCCTGAGGTTCCTGCAGGATCAAAGTCGAGGACGCTTGGCTAAGGCTCTCTGGAATACCGGGATCAACCGGCGGACACTGGCGAGGTAAGTCTCTGAGACGAACGAGTAGCCTACAGGTCCTAAAGGAAGAGAGGGTGACTCGTGTGACGGATAGGAAAGTATGAGTGGTGGTTTGTCTGGAAGACTTGTGAAGTGGGATTTTGTATTGAACAACAGGCAGGGTGCCGGCACCATCAGGTTCTCTATCAACTCGAAGTTTAGCTGAAGTTGACGTCCGTTTAAAGTTCCTCGTTAGTCGGACGATAAAAATTATTAATCGAGGTGCAATGTGAATTAGCCTACCGCCTGAGCCAGCAATTTTGTTGCAGGCTTTTTGCCGTGGTGAGTTCTTTATGCTACACGCTGATGCAATCAGTTCGGCGGATTGGGAAAGACGCTCGCTTTCCCTTACGTGATCGAAACTCTCTTGACAATGTTCCTCAGTATTGCTCGAAGATACGAAGACTCCATTGCAATATCAACATCTGACAGGTCACTAAACGATATCCGTCGGCTATTGCAAGACCAAATCAACCACATGCTTGTTTGTAGTCCCTCGTTAAGAATGATTTTCGTGCTAGGTCTGTCCGAGCATTCACCAGTTTCAGCTTTTGCAGATAGTTTGATATTGTCATTTCACCGATTATTGTGCGTTTGTCATCTCTGAGAATGTGGACAAATGCGTACGTGGATGATGGCTTTGAGAGCTCAGACAATTTTTTTGTTGATGTGAAGATGTGCGGCTTCGGAACGAACCAAGCACTTGCAACAGTCGATAAGAGCTTTTAGTACCTCGGTCATACTCAGCAAGCAGGGTAAATCGCTGGAGAACATCTGGTAGTGCGTCCCGTGGTACGAAAGAATGTTCAGCTCGAACAACGCATCAGGCCCAGTAAAGGATAAGAACCGTTTGGGTGAGTGAGAAAAGGTTCCTCGTCCCGGTTCGACTCTAGTGTAGGAGTACGACTGCTGATTTGACCCATAGTTCCGTCTGCGAAGTCGTTGAAAGTACCGCGGAAGTCGCCAAGTTGCCATGGTTTCTACAGTAGAACCTGCATGAGCACAAGAGTGTAAGCGGTTTTCCATACGTAAAATTTCCACACTCCAAACCAAGTTTAGTTACGCACTTGGACAGTTGCAAAGGGTGTGAACTGCCTACTGACAGTGAAGACAAAAATTTGCCGAGGTAATTAGCTCTTTTACCGGTGTTAAAGCACGCGTAAATCTGACTTTTTATTGCAACGCGAACATCCATATAGAAACGCTTGTTTACTAATTTGCTAGGACCTCGACACACAAGACAATCAAGGGCATATTACAAGGCACAGAAGACTGACCCAGCAGTTGACGACTCCAGAAAATATTGCTTCCTCCGTTATGACTAGAACCCGTTACCGGCGTTGTCTTTCCCATTCCCTGCTTCAGTTGGACATTCCTTTGCGCTGGACCGCCGCTATGATGCGTCAAGAACGCCGCACGACCTCGTTTCAGTACTGCATCCGATGTCCAATCATTGCAAACTTCGTCCTGAACTCTCTTCCCTGTCACATCGGAACCATGCCATAAAGCTTTCGTCGGCCACCGATCGTCCAACATGACATCCTTTCCGTCGAAGGAATACAGTGCGCCAGTGCGGAGACCGTCGGTCTTAAGGCCATTGGTGTGGTCATGTAACCACGGGTCGTCCGTTAGAATACTGTCATCAAAAATACTGGCAAAGGAGGTAGCGAGAAGCTCGTCCTTGACGTTGACCACAGGGACTCCAGTACGGTGCCGTGCGTGAACGATGGTGTCCAAGTCTTGGGTCTGACCGGCGAGTAAGGCACGGTAGGTACCTCGAAGACCAGTCCGACGACTTTCTTTGAAGCATGCAAAGTCAGCTCCCCGAATACCGCCCTGACTCCCGCTGAACGGCTCGTCGAGAGCGATGAGGTGCAGCTTCATGTGAGGGTTTGTCAGTGTCCAATGGTGGGAAGTACTCAGCGATGAAGCTTCGGAACTGATAGATGGACCAGTGTGTGCCATGTGCGACGAACTTTTGTAGGTATCGTGCATCGTTGGGAGGTTTGACGTATCGGAAAACTCTAGTGGTGGCCCCATCTGTAAGAGCAACAACGGATTACTTGATGTTGATCATCTTTCCGATTTTTCTTCGAGAAACAAATCCCCCACATACGTTAATAGCTCTCCACCCAGTGCGGCTGCGGAGGAAGAGTTCATCTTCGGCCATCACATAAACGAGCGAACCCACTTTCGAAGAATAGGTGAGGCCTTTCAGCTCGTCTCGACTTCGGATTATCCGTATCTGTAAATAATATTTGATATGGTGCTCAAAACGGTGCCATCCTCTTCACAGCTTGGGCTTTTTGATTCTCACCCCATAATATTTCTGGTTCGCCAAGGCGTTGACTGGATGGACCGACGGTTGAGGGTAAGCCGGTGGTGGCAGCACGGTGGAGTGTGCTGGTGGCTGCAGCTGGTGGGTCTTAAGCTCGCTGTCGTTGGCCGACACATAGACTATTTGCCCCGGAGGTCCAGGAGGTCCCGGAGCTCCATCATCACCTCTCCTACCTGGTCGACCCTGCAAGACATTGCATTTAATCTGGCGAAATCTACATTGTTTGTTTTGCACGGTTGGTTGCACGAAGAGTTGCTTCGCCTACCGGAAAACCAGGCAGCCCATGCTCGCCTCTTGGACCGGGCATACCGGCTAGTCCTTGTTTTCCTGGAGGACCAATTGGACCCTGAAACCGCACATATGACTTTAGAGGTTTGGATATTTTAATTTGAGGAAGTTTGATTACGGTGCAGTGCTGGGCATCGGCTAGTGTGCCACAGGGCCGACTTTCCTTCTCATCGTTTTCTTCTTCCTTGTATTTATGCATGAAGACTTCAAACTTCTCCTCCAGAGTTTCGTCGGAACATCCGCAAGTATCGCTTTCCAGTAGCCCACTGCGGGCGGCTGTACTCCTTCCAGGTGGCGCTCGAGGTGTGACTTCACCTGGAGGTGGATGAGGTCGCAGTGGGGGAATGGGAGGGATACGAGGCTGAGCGGAAGTGGACTGAGGCTCTTGAGAAGAAGACATATCTGTATCGTCAGGGTCGTCATCGTCCTCGGTGTAGTCACTGTTAGAAGACGCTTTGGTCGTGGGTGGGACATTCGACGGTGGTTGCTGCATCATGTAATCGATCGATGATGTCCGGTGGTACGGTGGCGGTGGCGTGATAACAGGGGGCATCTCGGTCCAGTCGGGCCAGTCTTCATCCGTGTCTGACTGGGTTTGAGTAAGTGCTGCCGCCACGGCAGGCAGCCCAGATTGCTCGTCGATGGCTGTGTTATGAGAAGGGTTGGGAGTGGTGGTTGGGGTGTGGGCCTGGTTGTCGGTTGCATCGGTCAGGTCGCACATGCGTTCGGCGTCTTGTGGGTTCCGAGTGATTTTGAGTTCTTGGATGACACCTTTGAAGGGCGCTAGTAGGAGTGGTCCAGCTTGGCCAATGTACAGTGTGCTGGCGGGATCGAAGAGAACCGGGAAGAGGGCTTGGGATAGGGCGAAGCTGGCGTATAGGTGGCAGTTGAGGAAGACAGTCAAACTGGAATCTGAAAATTCCTAAGTGTGAAAAAAATTCCAAAACACCTCGTACTGTTTTTGAAAAAGTCTCTCACGGTTGAAACTCTTCTTCTTCTGCAAGACGAAGGAATGGAGCAAACTCTACATTTTGGGAATGCAGCAAACTCTACATTTTGCTTCTAGATTGGATTGATCAAACGTCATGATCTTGTCAGAAAACTCGGACATCGGTTTGATGGTAGAGTGAAATCATACATGTGTGAAGATAATTGACGGTTGCATTGTGGTTCATTTTTGCCGAAAAATAGGGTAAAAAAAGCTCGGCAGGAGGTCGTACCAGTAAGTGCCAGCGCCAGACGAGTCCAATGCTGATGGGTGGTGGGTATATCAATATCCAGAAGTGCTTGAGAGGACACGTGACGATTGGAATCACTCCAGTATAAAGTGAGGTTCTGTCGCTGCTGTTCCCCGTGGGCCGCTCTTGCAGAGGAGCTCGGGTCGACACTTGAAGGATGGATACGAAGGCCAAACTGCACTACTGTGTCTAATGGGTTAACCCTGCATGACAATGCCTAGTCAAACCATAATATAATAATAGTTCTGCACAATCTTTAGCTGACATTGAATGCGTAGGCGGTGATTGAATTTTGAACTTTGGGAAAAATTAAGTGCAATATTTGATGCGGGTATTTGAGCTGTGTAATCAGAGCGGATTAAGTTGGGGAAAATCGGTGGACGTACACGGCAAAGAGATATCCGCCCTGATCATCGTGGCCTTGGAAAGTGGTGATGATGGCCAGGTGCGAAGGATTGATGCGCATTTGGGGAAAGTACAGGATGTGCGGAAAGGCCAGATTTGTTAAGCCATTGAGCTGGAATGCCGGGAAACCATCCATCCCTTCTACCAGTTTTACGGCATGCCCGTTGCTTTGGGAATGGACTGATTGCATCGCTTGAAGCAGGTCGATATCTGCAAAGTCCGAAGACGACTTTCGTATTAATATAAACTTCTTTTAGAAAGTAAAACTGGACTAGGGCGTCGGCTCATGTCCAGTGGCTTTGTCGGTGGCCCAAGTCTTGAATTGCTCGAGATTACTTGATTCAGGTTATCTTGAAGAAATTCGATGTTAACTGAAACTGGAAAATTTGATAAGGGGATAATTTGAGGTTTGGTAAAAATTAATTTGCTGCACGACGAATGTTCGAAGAATGACAAGAATGTCGATCGGCGTGCGGATATTATCAATTAAGGGGAAACTGACCATGTGCCGCTTTCACGCTTGACCACAGTCCGCCGATCATCAGCTGTAATAAGAGACTGAGCGTCATAAAGCTGATGCGTATCAGCTGACAGCGGATAATTAATAGATCCATTTTGCGCCGCTTCCATTCATCAATAAACTGTAAACATCCACCGCCGTCTGTCCATCATCAAAACCACCAGCAACGACAACAGAATCAGTTCATCCCGAACTGTCTATAAAATTGCCGAATATCGATCCTCACAACAATTATAAAAAGGAAGAATCGGTCGAACCGAAAATGCGCGGCTGAATGAAAATGAGATGAGGCAAAACACGGCGTTGCTTTGCATGCAACACGGAAGTTACAGATCAAGCTCGACGTTGGGAACTGGAAGGACACTTTTTCGGGAAAAAATGAGTGGAGATGGAGAGGGAGTCAAAGTCAAAAGTGACTATTGGTTAAAAAACCGCGGATTAGGTTATGGATGATTGTTACGGCGCTTTGACACAGTAGCCGCTGAAGGAGTCAGTCAGTTAAGCATGCAGTATGTAAAGTGGCGGTTGGGATCAGGCATCAAAGTTATCTCTAAGTATTTGGAGGATGTATTAGGATGGACTGGCAGATGACAGGCGCGATGGACAAGCAGTTATCCTTTGCGGTAGTTAAAAATCCGCAAGCCACACACGATCGATAGGTTGTTGCAATCGATATAGCCGTACTCACAATGAACGCTCTGACTTAATTTAGCTAACAACCATAACTCAAACAATCATTCTTTGTCAAGCGCCCTTTCAACCCGCCACAATCGGGGAGTATTTCCCGATGACGCCATCGTGCAAGCTGTGTTAAATGCATAGCTTCATCCAACACGATTCAAGTAAACATGACCGCAATCCATAAAATAACGGAGGGAAAAGAACTTCGGCCGGCGCTGAACAAATTTGTTGTGGCAATATTATATCAAGTGGAAAATTGAGCCAAAGCCAGTTTTCTTTAATAACCGTTCATTTGGACATAATATGATCAAGTAATGCTGATAAAGGATAACATTATCGAGCTAGCCCGAACTGAAGAAGCGCTTGAGGGGAAAATTGTTCGTGGGCGTTGTGAATGTGGTCAAGGCAATGGTGGAAACATGGACATGAAGAAGATAATGAAGGTGCAGAAAGTATCACTCGAATCGAGGAACGAATAGTGAATGGATGGAGGCAAAAATGGAATATTAATGAGAGTGGACGTGTGGACTGATAATTGGGCCGTCTTCTTTATGTGCATGTTCCTCTACTGACGGACACTCGAACAATGGGAAATGAGGAAAGGAAGCTGAACCCTGTCACTTAGTCAACCTTTACGGACGTCTCGTAACAGCTGCTGGTTCAGTAGCACTACTTTCGTTCCTTGTAGCTGTAGATACGGAAATGGCCAGGTACATTTTGGACCTATTGTCTGCCATTGTGTGAGGGTTCATGGGAAGACGGGCAGACAGTGTGAAGATGGACATGTAGGGACAATGCAAGGCCTCTTTGTCCGACGTGAGCCGTTGCATGCTTTGCTGGGGGTATTATGTTCGTATCGTTGCGCAGAAAATTAATACTTAAACATGGCCAATTATCGCACGCTTGCTTACATATCCCCCTCTTGACATTCTTCAGACGCTCTCTAGAAAAAGTTTTCGAGTGGCGTTCCGTTAAGCCGAAACCACAACAGAAAACCTACGGTAAACTACCGGAACAACCGACGTGTAAACCGCAACGCCCGTAGGCAATGAGTTGAACCAGATCGTTTTCCCAAGTAGCGCATACATCCAGCTAGTCACAATGGAAACGCGCGCCATTTCAGATGACGATCTGGTCCCAATCGTCCCAACCATGAAAGCCAAACTGAGCGAACGAAGCTCAGTTCGTTTTGTACTAAAAATGGGAGATTCGAGGAACAGATTAGAAAGTCTCCTTATGAAATAAGAAAGCAAACCAGCGAAGCAGAAAGTGTAGAAGGAAATGGGACAAAATTTTTCTTAGTGGGGGATCTTGGGGGGAATCGTGGAATGCAATCAGCAGTTGATGGGATTAGTGCGTGTATTTGATTGTACTGTGGGATGTTATGTTTTGTACTGTATGGTAGAAACATGGGTTATGTTAAGCAGGAGTAGCTTAGAGCTGTCAAAGATGCTCGCAGGCAAATTTGTCAGGAGCACTGAATGGGGTGTATAGTAGTTCTCCGTGGAGCCATTCTCGATAAGGCTCTTCAGAAGAATAAATATGTATGAACATGACGGATGGATCGATGGCTTACTTGTTCATCTAGCCGCAATCTCAAGGGCCGGATGCAGATGCCCATCGAGTGCGCTACTAGAGCTGAAGGATTGCAGAAGGGAAGATGCATGTCGCGAAGACGAAGTCAAGCGTTGTAAAGTCTCTAAAGCGCTGCGCCGTCATTTGCGGTCCAGTTGGATCCCAGCACTGTCATACATTCTTCCTTATGTGTCCGGTTGAGCGAGTCGCCAAGCGTGCTGTGTGGTCTGGTCGTAAGAGGTAATTAAGCGCTTGACGAAGTTGATGGTTATGCCCACCAACATGGCGGGGAAGTGGAAACTGGGCCCGCGCTTAAATACATACACAAGGCTATTAATTCCTAAATTGTTTTGGGACCGGAGGGAGCCTCCGGGGTCCTTGTATCCAATTACGTCAAATTGTGCAAGAGAGACATGGTGCCAGATGCAAGGGCCAAGGCGAAGAGGACTGGCTTCAACTTCGGTAGTTAAATCGCTTTTGACAGCAACGATTAGGCCTGTGATCGAGCTGGCCATCGCTTCCTGGAAGTTTGGAACAGCGCTCTGGGAAGCAGCGTTAAAGCATGGATTCCAGCTGATACTGACTTATGACACTCGAAGTGCTCGTTTGTGTAAGATCCCTTCTACTATGAAAAGAATGACCTGCAGGTACTCTGGTTCGTTGCCTTGATGAAGAACTTGTGAAAGTATGTTGGCCTTTGTACTGATGGCTCCTTTCAGGAGTAGCTTGTAAGTGCCGTTTGCTCGGCAACGTCAGGCTCCAAATGCGGAGAGACACCAACCAAGCTTTTTGCACGTGTAAGATATTCTAAAGTTTCAAAGTTTGAAAATCGAGTGAGGCAAATCTGACCATAAAAATGTCGGCGGCAGCGGCGGAGGGCGTACCGGAAGGACAATTTGGGGCAGGAGACGATTTCACGCCAGATGGCACTGTGTTGCTTACTATGACCCGCGCGATTGGCTTCAATGGTATGGTGGCGCCACTGTTTCTTGTTCGTTCTTCTATTTTATTATGGTACTTTGGGACTGATGTAAATTTAATTATCAGGGAATGTTCACGATGGTTTGAGGGTTCACCACGATGGACAGCACATCGTCTATCCTATGGGCAGTGCCTTGATCGTGGCCAACATCCGGACGCATAAGCAAGTTATCATGTCGGGTCACAGTAATACCATCACCTGTGTTGAGATATCCCCTTCCGGACGTTATCTGGCCTCTGGACAAGCTAACCACATGGGCTTTAAGGCCAACGTGTGTATTTGGGATTTTGAGGAAAGGAAACTGATCGGTCGGCATGCCTTGCACAAAGTCAAGGTGGAAGCTGCTGTGCATTCGTTTAATGAGAAATATGTCGTGTCGATGGGCGGACAGGACGATGGAAGGTTCGCCGTCTGGTGACCTATTTCCGCTCCTTGAGGTTGTCTGGCCATTTGTCCTAATTGTTTTCTTGCACCTAGTGTAGTAATATACGACATGAATGCGCGGAGACCTCTCTGCGGTTTACAAGTACCTCGGACAGTTCAAGGCGTTACCAACAAGTTTGTGGCGCTGAATAAACGCGATGATGTCTTCCTCGCCCTTGGAAAGTGAGCATGGTCCGAAGTCAACAGTGTCACCATTCGGAGTCTTACGATTTTCGCTGGTTATAGTGGAATTATCCGGGTGTGGGAATTTCGAGCCGAAGAAAACCGTCTGGCCTATCGAAATTGCTGCTTGGGGATCGTTCACCGACAGATTGAATGTGTCAAGGTGGGGTTGATTTACCGTTTCAGTCGTGTCTGAATGGTTTTCGAAGGCTGTCTGATGAATTATTTTCTGAAGGTTGATGCGGACGATCGGTTTGTATACTACGGTACAAGAAGCGGCGATATCACCCAGGTCGAGTTGGACGTTAATCAAGCCGGCGACGTCACTCCACGTTTCATCGACAGCATTGGTCGGTTTCTAAAGACGGAAAAGCAACAGAAGAACGAGTCCTCTTGGTTCGGACACGGTATCTGTTTTTCTCTTTTAATAGAAAATGGTGTGTAGTCAGTTTCAGGGCTGCCTCAACCGCTCTCAAACCACTTTCTTCTTCAGGTGTGACTGCCCTGTTTTTACCGACCGATCAGAAGGATACCATGTTCATCGGAACGGGAAATGGATGCGTTTATGAAGTGCGTAAGATGATGGTGCCCGTCAAGGATCCCATCCGAAGCCGCCACGGTGTAACGCGCTCCTCGCCGAGATCGCGTACCGTTCTCGATCCGATCAGGTGAGACTACAGTTCGCGTAAAGTTTGCGCCGCTGGCTTTGAATTACGCATTTTGTTTAACAGGAAAGCACAACTTTCCGGGGAAATCACCACCATTTACCCAGCACTGCATCAGAAGTCGGTAAGTCATTTCGGCCAACTGTGCTGACCGAAGACGTTTCCCTTATGTGTCGTATAGGTTTATGTGGGAACTTCCGTGTCGAGTATCCATCGCTTCGATTCGGATAACTGGGCACGGTACGAGCTAATATTCACCACGAACCACGGATCGGTCTTCGGAGTGAATTTTCCCCAGTAGGTCCATCGCTCTGCATCGTAGCGTGTTTTCTTTCGACGGTATCCCTTATCCACACAATCGTTTTATTTGCAGAGATTTTTCCGGCGTTTTCGCGACAGCTGGACAAGACTACGTGCGACTGTGGTCAGCTGTCGACGGTCGGGAAATGCTAAGGTTGCAGGTTGCCAACATGGTTTGCACTGTTGTGGACTTCATGCGAGACGGACACAGTATTATCTCTGGTAAGTGACCGATTTGTAAACACGTTACGGTCGAGTAGAAGTGGAAGTTGTAAGAGATCAGAAGCAAGTACTGTTTGCAGCCTGGAGTGATGGGAAGATCCGGGCGTTTAGTCCAGAAAGTGGTCGCCTGCTGTACGAGATCAATGATGCTCATCCCAAAGCGGTAACGGCCATGGCTACCACCGGAGACTGCACACGCATCGTCACCGGTGGCAAAGAGGGCCAAGTTCGAGTCTGGATCGTCAGTCCATCGTAGGTTCACTTGAAAGCGTATGCGTGTGGGTTGCCTCACGTACTGTAGGCAACCTGCTGTAAATTTGACGATTGAGTTAACCGTAGAAAAGTGTTCTGAGTGAAATTGTACTCTTGAAGTTTGACATGCAGCCTAGAAAGCAATATTTAGTATTGTGCCGGTTTTCAGTAATGGGATAAGGCTTGTCCGACCATGCTTCTTCTTTTCATCAGAGGCCACAAAATGCTGAACTCCATGCACGACCACAAAGGCCTAGTCTCCTGTATCCGCATGAATCACGACAGTTCGAAGTGCGTCAGCTCGAGCGAAGACGGGACCTGCGTCATATGGGACCTTGAGTAATAGTCACTTTCTTCGGTCTGTATGTCGATCACCAAGACCCAATGTAACCACATACTTGCAGGCGTTACACCCGGTTCCAGATGGTCTTTGCCAATACGCTCTTCAAGTGCGTGGTCTTCCACCCCCTGGGTTGCCAGATCCTGACCAGTGGCACCGATCGTCGGATAGAGTACTGGGAAGCTTTCAACGGACAATCCTGTCGCCACATCTATGGTTCACAGGAAGGTGCCATCAACGCTCTCGACATCACCGATGATGGAAAATATTTCGTGACTGGTGGAGATGAAAGAATAGTCAAGATCTGGCGGTACCACGACGGTCGGCTGGTGGCAGTCGGCAGAGGCCACAGTGGAACCATTACTAACTTGAGAATATCGCCGGACAGGAAAACCATCTGTAGTGTCAGCATAGATGGCGCTGTCTTACAGTGGGACCTCACCGTGTTGATTGCTCGCGATGCGCCAAATGTCCCTGAGACCATTACGTAACAAAAAAACGACCCGCAAAAAAGGGGCATCCATTAGCAGAACGGAGCGTTATTCCTTTCGTTTACCTCTGGAGTTTGGTGAGACAGCTTTTTGTGATGTAAGCCTGTTCGAGTCGTTGACGAAGCGCCACTTTTCAACGTTTGTGGTGTGCCTGTGTTAGGACGCTACAGATAATACTGTAAAAGCTCGGAAACCAACTTTTGCGCCTTCTGACGCAGCATAGGTGCGTGTTGAAGCTGAGGAAGCGTTTTCTCTGTTCCAGAGTATCCACTCTAAAATCAAGCAGGCAATAACAGCCAATACTAATCATCTTATTGATCCCTAAATCCTAGTGAGGTTACATTCTCCCTGTGACGTGGGCCTTTACAATGACTCTCACCTGTCACATTGTTAGCCAGGTACACATCTTCATGACTTTTAATTTGATCGATGGGTCCGGACAACCATAAAGACAAGTGATTGCTCCGACCTCATGTCGCACCTGGGGCTGTCATCGATATCCCTTTCATCTGCTAATCAGTGGATTGATATGATTGGTCCTGTGACAGCCATTTCCATATCCGGTGCACAGATGGGAAATAAAAAATAAGTGTTGTTGTATCAGTTAGAATATCATCGTTATCCTCATGGAACAACATTTTACAGCAGCAGCAGCTAGCAGGTGCGAGAAGAAAAGGTTTCGTACGGTACGTTACGCGTAAAGTCTAAAATCCACCTGTCATGTGTAGAGTTTCTCAAAAGATACTAGGAAGCAGTTGTGAAGTCGGCCCACATCTCGGTTACACCAGCCTATATGTCTAACTAAGGAATATTGTGGTAGGTTTAGGGTCGCACGTCTGGCAGGCCAGCTGGGTCAAGAAACCAAATCAACATAATCTTGCATCGTGCGAAAGGTCATTCGGCTTTTGGATCTGGGAGGCTGGAGACTGTGAAGATAGGGAAGTCAAGTTAGGCGCCACGGAAGCGGAAGTTCATCGGACCACGCTTTTCTTCGGCTTCTCTTAAACCTACAAAATTCGTGCGTTAGAGGTAACGAAAAAAACGGCGTTCGATGGGGAAGATGGCTGATACTCGTATGTGGGTGAGGTCACTCACTATTCATTTGATCGTAATAAGCATCCCACTGATCTTTCTTGCCCCGCATGCCGAAGAAGCCGCTTGACGACGGCGCTCGTTTGGCTCCTCGGAAGCGGAAGTTATAAGGACTACGCTTGGGCCGCGCCCCTGACGAGAGGGAGACTTCTGAACTGGTGGCATCCGGCATCGTAATTTTCGCTGTCGACACCGACGGCTGCAATCAAACGCCCCGTTTCAACAACCGCTCCTTGAAATTACTCATCGGCGGAAATCTTCAGTTCAAAAAGTAGCCAAGCCTTTTCTAGAGCTGTGTAATTAATGGGAGAACCCCGTGTAGAAATACCTCATCGCCAGCGAATCGTTTGGCTCCTCGAAATCGGAAATTCATTGGTCCTCTCTTCTCTCGTTCATCCTCCGAACTTCCATATATAAACTGATTTTCCATCTCTTCCTGAAAAAAATGATTACTTTTGATTAAACATGCCGAAAAAAACAGGTTCGTGTCTACAAAGGTAACAACAAGCTGGTGATTACTCTTGATGAAACATGCCGGAAAAAAGTTCGTGTTTACAAAGGTAACAGCGAGCTGATGACTTTTAACAGGAGGCAGAAAACAACTTACGTGTTCAATCTCCCGTAAAGCTTCTTTCAGGGCTTCCCAACTGACAGGTCGCTGGCCGCCCACCTCATGCATTATGATAATGGCAATGATTAGGCAGCACCACTGCACGCTGCGGAGGAACATGGTGCCTTCTTTCTCTGTGGGTATAAACGGCATACATTATTTACAAATACCATCCCTGCCGATCACGTTCGTCTTTAAACGATTTGCCCTAAACATTAGCAATTGAAAAGTAACCGTTTGGAACTATTCTAATCGCTGCCGAGCCCTCTGATTCAACGGTCAATTAGATTCCTCCTGTTAGATACCGCAGAAAAATGGTCAGTAAACTTTCGCCCACCAGATCAGTCGCTCGGACACACTTCCTTACAAGGAAATTCCGCCATCCCGGATATTCTGACCCCCAAACCAATATGGCAGAAA
Organism: Ramazzottius varieornatus; assembly: GCA_001949185.1. Taxonomy (NCBI): domain Eukaryota; kingdom Metazoa; phylum Tardigrada; class Eutardigrada; order Parachela; family Ramazzottiidae; genus Ramazzottius; species Ramazzottius varieornatus. Next base: position 5,071,827 of record BDGG01000001.1, read on the forward strand.
GAAAGGGCAGAGAATGCACTATAATCCAGAATGAAGTGTTTCGGGGGAAACGATAACTGGACGCTACTGAAAAACTCGGGAAGAAGAGCTCGATTGTCGAACTCGGGCGTACAAGTCCGCTTCCATGACGTAAAATCTTTCGATTGATGCTTCTAGCTCGTCGAGACTGCTCACAATAAAAGGTACATGCTGCTCCAACGCAAGCTGTCAGGTGTCCATGTGCAAACCATGCCGATCAGGTGATCATCTTCTTAACAGCCAAAAAAGCAAATCAAGGCATGTTACGTCAGAGCGCCCTTATTACGTCATCGGGACAGACTAGTCCGGCAACTGTTCCGCGGATCCCAAATTTTGCGGGGGCGTCCCGAGATTATTTTCGCCCACAAAGTCCATCCTTTTTTACAGAGTAGCCTCCTCTCTATCTTTCGCCCTATTGGTATCAGAATCGAAGTGCCCGGTTTAGCGTGATTCCTCTGTCCCTTTCCTATGTCCCTGCTGGAAATCCCAGCAGTATCCACCCAGGCAAAACTGTCAAGTTCGACACATTTCATGGAGAACGAAGATACTATACCAGGTTACTCGTCAAAGGTCAAACGTTTGACCTTTGACGAGTACCGATATCTTCCAAAGTTTAATAACGATTCTTTCAAAGTTTGATAACACCGAGGAACAGACAGAACATGTACGCCTACAAATCTTTTACCTGACTTGCGGGACAAAGATGATGGAAAACCGTCCAGCGACGTTCCTCAGTCCGTTGGGTTTACCGGTGTAGGCTAGCAGATACTTTGCCGGCGAAAGGGCTTCAGGTTACAGGCTATAGCCCAACATAACAGTAAGAGTACCTGGCTTTGGAAATCCGTGGCCTTCTGACTGATGGAAGTCTGGAATAAATGGCAGGAAACTATGATGTGGAGGCAATCAGGCCAGCTGCTAACCGTTTATATTTCCACTGTGAATTTATTGCCACTTTGTTTCACAGTTGCCTTTCCGTCGATGATGTATATGGGACGCTTTATGGCCATTTCCGCGTCAAGAGCCAATGTTCCTGTGGAGGCCGGGGAAGGGATTGCAGGGCGGTGCCTGCGTACGGTACATCCGGACGGACTGGCGCGCAACGACGTCATGGAGTCGCATGACGAATTCCTGAAATCCATACATGATTCCCGTGATACGTGTTGATACAATTGTGGGCATTTGGGATAATGCGCTTCCTGCTGGCGCTTTATGGCTTAATACATGCCACCCTCCATAAAATACCTCATTCGTCACCATATTTCCCTCAAATCGATAACTGTGGTCTCCAGCTCACTTACAGCCATAAAGCGAGCAATTTCGTTATGCAGATTGCTGTTATTCAGGACATAGCGCGAGCTGTACAGTAAAAGATACGCCGGTTTACTATTTATTCTTCCTGTCTCTACGGCAGTTGTTCCATGTTTGCTCAGATGGCCATTTGTAGCCGGACCACGTTCGAGTGTCGTTTCTGACCGGAATGAAAACAGACTGCACCCTTTCCATTTCGTCAGGAACCAAGTGTCAGCAAGTGCTGGTTAACACCTGACACAAAATTTATTGAGATTGAACTATATGCATCAAGGTCGCTCAATGATAGACACCTGTAACTTTGTTACTGTAAGTAATGCTGGGTTCAGTTTCGCTAACGTCAGCATCCTACGTGATGGTATATTTAACCCCTGCTGAAACCAACCTGTTATTATTTGACACGTGACCTGGAATCCTTTGATCAGCTGGTACCGTTTCTAAAAGATCGCAGATTCTGATGACGGAAATAGGAAGGAGGAAGAGGTCAACGTATTGAAATAAAAAAAGGAGCTGCTACGATATAATGACATACTTCGCCCTGGCACCGCTTCAAAAAACCATCGGAAACCAACTCGGCGCCTGTAGGCGTACGTTACATTGGGAAGCTTGCAGGAAATTCGGCGAAAATTTTCAACAGTTTGTTTGGAGGTCTTGGGATACCTTGATGTAGTGTAAACGGTCAGGGCTTACTTCGAATATTCTGCAAATGATCAGAGGATTCGAATATTGCCACCTCAGCAAATTGAATATAGTCCAGGATATTTTCTTCTTCCGGCTCGCACACTTGACTTTTGACTTTATCTGTAAGCTCAATATCTTCATTTTATTCCTTCTGACACGAACACACCTAATCGGAAATTTACGCACCCGGTCCTCGTAATTTTCTTACAGTCCCAGACTGTGACTTCCGAGAAAGCTTACGCATCTCGGTAGCAGTCTATATCGGTTTGGCATCTAGAAGTCGGTTTTCTTCGCTGGCTCGGGCGCTGGCACTGTGGTCGGCGATTGGCATCAGATGACTCGCGTCCACTACCTCCTTCCCTCTAGTCAAACAAAAATACTGTTCCCTATTTGTTCTTCATTAGATTTTTCAGAACGTAATATTTGAGAGTCTACCTGAAAGCTGATCTTGCTGCGTCGTTCTGGAAAATGACAAGATATTCCGTTGCCAGCTCTTTGTGCTGCGCGTCTGGCACATTTGGTGTTTCCCGCTTCATGACGATAGCTCCCTGGTGCCATCTACCATCCTGAGCCCGTACCCATACTCCTTCACCTAAAGCACAAACGATGATTAGACGCTGCTCGCTCAAGAGAATCCAGACCAAATCAGGAGTATCCGAAACGCGGGAATAGGTATCATGTCAGCACTCAGTACTCACCGATCTTGAAGTCAGTCCTTGAGAAGTCCCGATCCGTTGAGTTCCTGTGGGCCATGGCTGAAGTGTTCGATCGAGAATGCCAGCTCCTTGTCGCGACAAACAACGAGCAACTTGTGGTCACATGTTTTGGAGTTCTCGTTCACACCGCATGCAGTCAATGTGGGATAAGTAACCATGCGGCACATGGCACGAACCTTCCTGCATGTGACTAATGGCTGTCTCAGCAACACGCGCATATTGCAGCACGTTCCGCTTCTTGCTGACTATATTTAGCCTCATCAGATATAATGTAGCACCAAGATACAAAAAATACTGTGATATCGACGCCGGCTTTGCTGTTTAATGCCGCGAGCAAGCGTTCAGATGGCAGCACTTCGTCCACGGACTCTGAAGTAAACTACAGTATAATGAAGTACCCATTCGGAGAGGTGGGCGGCGAACACTGTGAAAGAGGCGCACGCTTCATGATCCACGTACGTGCACAGTGATTCGGCAGTGAGTGGTCAAGCGATCTCGCGGCAATGGTGGACTACGTAGATCCGGTCGGCTGGTGTCTTTTCGGGCCGAATACTTCGTGTGTTTCTGATAGCTTTACTAGTCCTCCTCACGAAGGCTGTAAAAGTTGGTGGATTGTGTTGATTTAAAAGTACATGACCAAATTTCGATTTCTAGATAAGCAGCCCTCGAGCAGCTTACTTAGAAAGCGAAACCTGCTAATCTCCTGCACACGTGATTTGAAATTTCGAATTTCCATCAGTGTTTTACATGGCGGGATACCTGTTCTTGGTCGGGTTTCTTCATACTATCATCGTCACGCATATTGGGGATACAGATTAGCCAGAAAGAAAGTCTGGAGTGTCGGTCCTGTCTTGAAGCAAAGTAAGCTTACAAACTACCCCGCGAAACTCGCGCATTTCCGGCGCGTTAGCCGTTGTTTTCGAGGTTTTCGAAATTTGTTTCACTCACGAGTCACGACCAATTACAGGTGATCAAGGAAATTAAAATTTCAAATCAACTGGTTTCCAGATGAACAGCCCGTCGTGAGGAGGGCAACTGTTTGAGCCAATGATGATCATTATACGCTGCGAACGGTTTCATTAATAGGATTTGTTTTCGCCATAAGAAAAACCGTTGACGGCATTGGCCATGAAGCCACGCCTGTGCAAAAACAATCCTCTTGATATTTTCAATGTTTAAGCTTTTTGATTGGGAATACTGTATCGTACTGACCGAAAACGGGAAAAGATCTATAAACAAGAGTACAGCTCGTACAGTATGACAATCTCTCTTCGAGAAACCATCGAATCTAGCGGTAAACAACACAGTGAGACAGAATGAATATAAGGACTCTCTAAAATGTCGCTACTGCGTTGTAATACACAAAATCAACCATGCATTAGTAATCTTTAACAAACTTTAAATTATTTCCAACTAGAAAACAGAGTACCACGCTTCAACGCGATTCAACCTTTGACCGAGTCGGTCAGTTCCCCGCACTGGTAACTAACACCTATTCCAATCTTTCGCCCTTCATGTACAAATCCTCCCGCAGTCTGACCCTGAGCATTTCATACAAGGAAGAACAGAGCTACTGGTCATCGTCGTCATCATAGTCCTCGTCGTCGGTTGTCATGCCACTCAGTTCTTCCGGATCCACTTCCGGCGGGTCGTGCGTACTCTGTGGCTCGTCCAGAAGCGTTTGCTGCTCACTGGAATCGGGCAAGCTTTCTAGCCTTCGAAAGACCAACTCCATCTAGCAACCAAAAACAAGGTGGAGTTTGGCTGAAAAAATGAAAAAGGTAAGCCAGAAGCTGGACAGAATTTTACCACAAAGTCGCTAGGAATCACTTTGGCCGTTCTCTCCTTGTGTGCCGGGTCGACGTCTTCCTTCTTGAATGTCAGAACAATGTGGTCGTCCTTATCCTCATGGATGGAAGCCCGGTAGCGTTCGGCAGACGACGGTGGGGGAGACCGGAGCGACAATGAAGCATAACTCTTCTCGGCTGACACGTTGTCCCGAGACTCTAGGGTCGCCATGGACAAGCTGCCCATGTTCGACAAGACAGTCGCTAGAGAGGCTTCAGAACTGTCCGGAGCACTCTCTTGTGACTGCAAGTCGGGTAAAAGCTCCGTGGACTCCATCACGATGGACTGTCCCACGAAGAAGGTGTTGAAGCAGAAATGGAAGAGCGGCTCCTGCAGATCAAATCAACAATCAATCAACCTTCCTGAATGTATTGAAGCATTGTTCGACTCATGCACATCCTACATGCTCGTGAGCTCGGTAGAAGAACCCAACAAGATTGTACTTGCAAGTGGCGCGCACTTTCAGTTCAAAGCAACGAAACCGTGCGTCACTTGCGACAGCCATCTCGCCGCGTTTGATTGTTTCTCCAAGTGACGCAAGTTGCCAGTGTTGTTGGTCGGAAACGTGCGCCACCTGCGAAATCCCATCTTGATGAGTTTGTCGTTCTCCGATTCTTGCTGCCATTCGTTTTAGATTCTAATTATAGAAGCGAAGAAGAAAGGAGTCTGAAAAAAAGAATTTCGGACCTTTTTGGTGGTCATTTTGGGGTTGTTAAAGAGGTGTTTGACGGCCGAGCATTGCATCTTGATATCCCCGGAGAGGGCGAGCGGAGGAGTGAGATCGAAGCGTTGGGGGAGGTTGATGTTCTGATCCGACGAACTGTTCCGTCGTATCTCGTACACCGGGGAATGCCAGACTTTGGTTCGTGCTTGGGAGATAGTGAAGCACAATCCACCGTTGAGGTTAGGTAGTGTGGACAGGACGATGGTGAGGAGCTGAAGTCCCACCGGCTCGTATTTGAGCTTATTGCGCAGCATGTGGCCGTAGTAATGGACGTAACGCCTCTGGGAAGGTATCGTTACACCCTGCAAACACTCAGCGCTATCGGTGAAGTTTCTACAACAACCAATTCACGGTTTTCATGCCTTCCGATTTTTTGTCCTCTGAAACCCGTAATAGTCCAAAGCTTCCTGAGCGGTACTTTTCAGTCCTCGGTGAAGTAAATATGCGCAAATCATTACGCCAGTCCTTCCCTAAGTTCACAAAGAAGGAAGCACTGAAAATACATCATCAGAGACAGTCAGAAAGAGATTTTGTGCGAAACGTACTTTGCCGGCTTTGCAGTGGATGGCAGCGATATTCTTTTCATCTTCGGCCAACCATTGGTCTAAATCTTCACAGAACTTTCCTATCAGGTCCAGGTCCTATAGGAAGGTAGGGGAATAGTTGGCTAACTTCAAGCTAATGACAAAAGGCCAGGAAGAAGAATTTACTTACAGGAGGATGATGGTCGTCGATGGGGTAAATGGAGACGCGACCGTGAAATTTGGCCGCATCGTACCGCCGCTCCGAACAAAGATTGTAGATCTTGTAGTGGTCCTTGTGCTTGTCTTCCAACAACCTGCAAAAGAAACCACCCATCAGAGCGGAAGAAACCAGCTCGAAGAACCCATCAAGTTGATCAACCCAGACAACAGAACGGGAAAGCATGCAATACATGGGAGCACGTGACCAGGCTACTAAAGCAAAACGTCACGTGCCCAACTTGCACCGAAGGCACTCTGAAGTACCACGTGTTCACTCTTGTATGTATCGGAAACCGCGTGACATGTCATATTAAATTAAAATTTAAATTGATGCTCACCTCAAGACTTCATCCATCGGATTACGGTAGACGCCTTCAAGCTTCTCCGAAGGAAATCCCATGGCAATTATGTTGGGACAAATATCTAGAAGACATCTCCGCGTAAAGCAAAAAAAGAACAGCCACGAGGAACAAAGAGGAAGACATTCGTACATGTGAGATCCAGATCATAGCCATCTTCTCGATAACGCCGTTTGTTCTTGCTGACCAGACCGCGCAACTTCGCAGTCATTGCCGTCATCGCAAACCACCCGCAATCCGTTTTCGCGGCCGAAGCTCAACAAGACCTAGGAGAACCAAAAAAAGCGTTTGAAGATTACGAAGAGGATGAGGCCAACAAGCGCAACTTACCATAAAGGATCGCAGAAACAGCAGGCGCATATCACAGATCAGGGAAGCTTGATTGATTGAGCCACTGTTGGATGATACGAAGATGACACTTCATCCCGCTGAGCTTCGCCAGTACGAAACAGCAGACAATGGATGTGCGTTATTCGATTAAGACGCAGGGAAATGTGGGCTGTCAGTGGCACTCACTGGCACCGAAGAGATCCCAAGGGAATGGATGACTCTAACGGAGAATATCTCCTCGCGCTCCCAAGATGAGGGTTGTGCTCGTATCCAGCACCGCGAACGTCAATGAATGATGAAGTGGGAACGTATACGAAGATCAGTCCACAGCCGTACACGGAACGCTGCCGGATTAAGGTCGGACAGAGGATGTGGAGGGAAGACAACTTCCAGCACCCGAAGAATAAAATTACAGTTTATGTTAAGTTGATGCGTCGTGATTTCCCGTTTAGCCAGCAGTAAACGTCACGTGTGACGTAATGGCTCGCGGCACCGCCTTGAATAATAAAAATAATCTTGGTAACAATGGCGTATAGAGTAAAAACTGCGAAAAATGGCGAAACAGTCGACGGTGAACCCATGTCTGAAGATACGCGGGCAGATATCCATCATTCTTGTCTACCTCGATGGGTATTTCCGATATTCGATTTACTCACGTGCCCAGAACAGCGACCAAGGTTTTTATCTCGTGACCGGCATCCACCGGTCGCTATAATTACACGTATGATATTTCTTCCGGGCTGCCTTTTGATATCGATACCATCCAAACAAGCGGGGTTAATAGGGCTATGATTGAGATTCGAAATACCGAAGACAGTTCACCTTACACTGGTTTCAAAAATTCGTTAATCCGCAAATCCCATACCTTGCCACAGCGAAATTACTTCCATCACCTCCCGATCGTTCTTTCGTTTCGGACGACTTTAGGTCGTAAGATGGCTGAACTCGTGGACGGCTATAAAGATCCGGTCTCGGGAGATTTGGATGACAATGATGAAGGCCTTGAGATCGCCGATGAGGAATTATCGACCAGCGATTTTACCCCGGCGGATTTATGGCATCGTCTGCTCTTACACCCGAAGGAAGATACTTTTGGACACCTCCATATTCAAAGGCTTTCCAGCTGATAAGGTAAGCCTAATCGTACAGTGTCGTTTAGTGAGTAGGGAATCAGCTTCGATTTGTGCTGAATATCGAGCCTGGTGCACGTGCTTTCTACAGCTGTATCCCTTTTGACCTATTGCAGGGTATCGGAAAACGTTAAGATGACACGGCTTGCAGAAATCAGCCGGGGCGCCTTTTTGACGTGGTCCGAAGAGAAAGGTTTCGTACAGTTTGTCACCGGAAAGCTTTGAGGAACTCCATTGTCTGAGAAGGAAAACATCAAAAGACCGCCTGCAGTTGAAACGCAATTCGAGGAAACAACTCATGACCACATGCGCACAGAACGGAGGGAAGTTCCTCGACTGCTCCGCGGCTTCTGTGGCAAATTTATCGCGCTTGAGTATTCTATCACCACTATCACCTTCTGAAAGATACGATTTGAGATGCAAGAACGTCAGTCAGTACATCAAGAACCTCGCCCTCAAGAAAACGCAAGTACTTCGGTTTCCCAAACGTACGAGGAGCGAGACCCAACTTTGTCCGTTTGCCCGAACTGGCGACAACTTTGTCCGCTGACGATTTCTCACTAATCTTCCGCTATCAAGATCCCAAAATTATTTGCAAGGATTTTCAAACACTTAGCTTCATTTCTCTCCAGTCAGAAGTGAGAATAAGTGGAAGATCAGGACGGGAGAAATTCCAGAATGGAAGTCGTTCGGAAATTCGTTCGGTATTAGGGAACACGCTCTCTGCAGAGGGCACGTCAAGGAGGGCCATTTAAACCACATATGCGCCCACCCGAGCAGGAACACGCATTTCCAACGTGTGCCCAAGGCTGATTTAGGCCTAGCACTACCGTTTTCCTCCCAAATCGGAACGGCTACAACTTTTTCCACTTCCACGCGGAAACGCTTTGCTTTACAAAATTCCTTTAACTGTGAACTACCAATGAAGGCTGCCCTTCTTTCTGCTCAATCTTGTATGATCTCCCTTGCCTCTTAGTGATCTTTGCGGAAAGGTTTTCCACCGACTTGCGTTCTGCTACTTCTGAAGGGCTAGTGAAGGCTATCATCCGTTCCAATTCACCCGATACCCATGAAAAAGCCGTGGCGAGAAGTCATGTCACCTTGAATTTGCTCCCTCCTGCTACCTCTGTTCAGAGTGGTTGGACTGAAACCACCCAGGTATTGAACTGTAAGTCGAAAATACTTCTTGATTCTGAGAGCCAACAGAAGAAAAGGTATGGAGCAGAGGAAAGTTAGGCTGGTTTAATGACCCGCTGTCTCGTCTTCCGGTGGCGCATGACGTCATCGGAAGTGTAATTGCCAAACCGAAAGCGGTTGTGGGTGATTCGGTGAAAGCGCCTGTGGAAACTAGTAATCTCATTGATGGCTCTGAAAATCATGAATGAACTTTCGGCTAGGCTTTGAGGGTGGAATTAGCGAAATCTTTCACGCTTCAGGAAGATATAGCGATGTGAAGCACAGTCGTCGTGCGCCACTTGGGAAGATAGCCTATCGCAACATCGCTTAATGAGTCATATGTGACTTCGAAAATAGAAACAAGGTGCTCATGCGGTAGGTGCACATTGGCTTCTACCTTGATTCCTACGGAGAATCGGAAAGTCTAAAACTTCGTCCATTCTTTCCCGGTCGCCTTATGGCGGTAAACGTGATCAGCTAATCTCAACCCAGCCAGGACGCCAAAATTGCCACCTGCAGAACTTGACTGGACAAAGTATTTCCGTGGTCAAAGTAGGGCCTCGCTCCTCGTACCTTTCCGACTTCCGTCACTGTCTTCAACTACTTCCCTTTGCATCATAACATCCGGAACTAATATGATCGGGCGCTGGCGTGCAACGCCTGGACTCTTGTTGAGCAGCCACATAAGAAAGAACTGAGCAAGAATGAGGCTCAAGCCATCGGATACGGCGCCTTATCAGACGACGCAGATGAGCAAGAGTCGAGAGTATATTTTGCCTGAGAAGCAACAATACTTGGATGCTGCCGGACAACGCGAATGACTGGGCGGCAATGTTCTGGCCATACCCGGATGAACAGCTGGCATGGTTGAGGTCGTCGCCTAGAATGTTGGCCGATTATTGTTCAGTACCTATATTCTTGAGACTGATGGATTCGGCATTCGCGGATTACCGGGCAACAACAGGCACGAAGAGTCCGCGTTTCGATTTCGTGATTAGTTTGATCAGGCTGGGAATGGGTTTGCATTGATTCGGGCGTGTGGTGTTTGGTGCGGTGACTTATTTTTGCAGATCCGAATTCCTTGAAGGAGCTGGACCGCCGGCATAGATGGGAGTGCAGTGGAAGGCTGAAGAGCTGGATATCATGGATTGCGCATTCTTCGCCAGACTTCGGAGGGGATATTCTTTCCTCCTCCCTACGCAGTACCACCTGACCTCGATGACGCGCATGGTAACTGACGCAGATTCGAAGCAAGACAGCCTCAGAGAATTTCCAGCTCTTTCAATCATTCCTTACAAGCAAAATTTTATAGTGTCAGCTCTTTTAATTACATATTTAGTGTTTTATTTCCAGTGCCCGCTTTGATACTTACATTGATACTTCTCCATTTCGTTATTTCCACGCTCGAACTACAGTCTATCGTAACATGTAGTCCCTTTTCGAATTTTAAACGTATAATCATGAACAATTTGCATTCTGCTTTACGTGCTGCTGTTTTTGAAACTGCAACAAAAACTGAACTGTTGAACGTGTTGGACCTCGAACCTACGTGCAAGCGTTGTTGGCAGCTAAAAGACGCCATTTGTTTTGATCCTGCCGTCCTCTCTCATGAAAATGTCCAGTTCTCATCGCCGTGTTGATATTCTAATGTAGCGATTCCCCTTCTCGTAACTGGCTCGTTTTTGCTTTTTACGAAAACTTTCCATTACCATTACTGGAAAAAACCATCACGGAAAAATTTATCTCGGGAGAGGAGCAATCTCCGGACCCATCATGTATTTCTGATTACTGGCTGGAACGAGGAAGTAGAATATATTTCATAACAGTCGTAATTTCCTGTCGAAAGTTCTACATGTATATTCCTCTCATTCGAGTATATATACTTAATTACCATAAATTCACACTCAATTATCATAAACTCCCGCACTGTATTTCCGGGTCTTCCGTTCAAACCACGATATATTTCAATCAACCGAATGTTGTGTCGCGTTATCGCTCATGTCGGACGCGGTGCATTTCGCACTTTTCTTAATTTACGTGAAGTCATATAGAAGTCATTACGAGAAGCTATCACGGACTTCCGTCAATAGCTCCGAAATGAGTGATTCCACTTCTCCTGTCATAACCGACTCGAAATGATCGAAAGTAGAATCACTCATTACGGAGCTCCTGACGGAGGTCCGTAATGGTTCTCCGTGATGAAGTGGAATCGCTGCATGAGGAAGTCATGTTCAGGGTTCCTGCTTGTCCGGTACAATCAAGTTTCAGCGCATGGAGACCCAGCGCTGGCTTGTGCATGCTTCCTAACTTTATTGCTTTCCCGACGCGAACTCAGTGTAGCCTTGATTTCTCCAGCACCGGATCACGTTCTGCGATCTTCCTTTAAACACTCCTGCTTTGTCCAACCATTTGTTTGACAATCCCAGCAAGCCATCATCTGCCCAGGAACCCATCCGATGGATGTCGATGAACAGCCACTCCCTGAAGATGACATTGCTGAACAGGAGGCACCTCAAGAGGAAGCGCTGACCAGTGATTCCACCGTGGTGGAATTACGGCATCGTCTTCCCTTACACTTGAAGGAAGATACTTTTGAACATCTTCATATTCGAAAGGGTACTCAACTGATCAGGTAAAGCTGTAGTGTCTAAAATCTGACGGACTGCACTCTCCAGGGAGAAATTCTACTGTGCTGAACGTTTCCGGATGTTTCCAATCACATATCGTTATTTCTACTTGAATTTGAAATATGGAATGTATTGTAGGGTATCCAAAAGTTTCCGTACCACCCTTACACGTCTCGCTGAAATCGACCATGGCATCAGCTTCTTATTGTGGCCTAAAAAGACTGACCCATTCTTTTACGGGTACCTCCAAAGAGGGCTCGACAGCCTAAAGCGATTATTTGGAAAAACCAACTACTGCTGAAAGAGGGAGCAATCAAACATCACGTCATTACGTGCACGGCTACCTTGAGGAACTGCATTGATTGCTCCCAGTTCTGCGGTAAGCTCATCAAGCTCCATCATCCGCTGAGCACGATCACCTTCCATAAAGCTGGACTTTACACTCACAACGTCAGCACACAAATCAAACGCCTGGCATTGGAGAGGGCGCAGACAGTACGATTTTTAAAATATACCTTTGCGACAACCATGGCTTTCTTCAAGTTTTTCCCACCACATCACACCAACGGGAATCTTCGCCCTCAGTCGCTGACAATCAACTTCCGGTCGCCTGCTAGATTGTTGGCCGACAAAACACTGACGCAAGAGATGGCGAAAGCTGTTGAAGCCAAAGCCAGCGCAGAAGCTGGTGGTCACGCTGAAAACCAGAAGACTGGCGTGGCCAGTAGGTATAACAAGTGGTTACTGCCGGACAACGCGGAAGACTGGATTAAAATGTTTTGGCCGTACCAGTTGGAGTGTTGGATTGGTTGCAAGCTTCGCTCCAAATATTGGCCGACTATCCTCCACCACCCATTCTTCCACGAACAATGGAATCCGAATTCAATCAGTACTGCAACAGCAGGTACAAGGATTTCAAGCGTCAGAATTTCAGATTTGGATGTTAGTTTGCAGTGGCTTCATCTTGATTTGACCTGTGGTACAAGGCGGTGTGACAATCTATATTCTTCGCAGGCCCGCATTTATGAACGAACTGGGGGGCTCCCAAGATGGGACTGCACTGGAAGAACCAAGAATTGGACGTCGTGGACTGTGCGTTCTTCGCTAGAATTGTGAGCAACACCCTAATGTCGAGTCCTCCCCCATACCCACTACCAGATGACATCCGTGTATGAGAAACTGATACGATTTTTAGTTCCCTAAATTTCCCCTTCACCAGTTACTTTCATATCGCATAACTAAGAATCCCTTTTCTCATCGTAATGCTTTTTTTTGGTCCAAGTAATTGACTTATGAGTAGTTCAATCTGGGACCGTGGCGCCCTCTGACTATCGGAACTTTCTTCCTACTTCGACAAGCACAGCATTCTTTGCGTTCTTTTCTGTAACTGTCAGAATGAAAGTATCCATTCCACTTTCTAACCTTCCCGCAGATCCACATCGGAAAGATACACGGGAGTATTGATTCTGACTTGTAACGTATGCGTTAAGACCTTGCAACTGTTTGAACTGTATGTACCTCGTACGCGTACTTAAAAATATGTCACCGTTTCGGACATTTGGTCACTTTGGAACACTCGCTCTTGCTTCTTCGAACTACCTTTCTTCCATAAAAGTACATTTGCGAGGTCGTCGGCTGAAGTATGGCTACAACCGTACGGTAGGCGCGAAGACTCATCAGCTATTTTCACTGCACGGTTCTTGCTTTCCACCCTGCGGCCACCTTTGATATCACGCCCCTACCACGGACAGCAGGCTCTTCAACACGTACCTTTATGACACTTTCGATTTTACTGTACCGACCAGCGCAGCTTAGGTATGCATCGTTCCAGTCATGCGTTACTCTCACTTACTTTTCACTTTCCACTGCTCACAGTTATTTGCTCGACTACGTGTCTATGAGTCGAGCAGCAAAATTTGTCCCAGAAGACAAACCATTTGAAAAATGTCACTGCCTCGTAGAGGGGACAGCGCGGCAGGGGATGTTGCCGTGGATCAGCTCGTTCCCATAGCCGGACCTCCACGTCGTATTGTTCAGTTCAACTACGAATGGCGCATTGGGAATTATCGTCGTGGGGCGATGAAGGAGGAGCTCCTTCGCTCACAGCCTTTTTCTTCCAAGGACCCACAACGATGCAAGTGGATGTTGGAACTTTTTCCACATGGATCACCTGACGTGTACAACCAAGGCTACGCTTCGGTCTTCCTTATCCTGAAAGAATGTCGACCGGAGGACCATATCGTTAGCGCGACCGTACAGTTCGGTATCCGGAAGTTTGGACCGGAAATCAAGGATGTTTACTTTGAGCCGTCGGAGGTGGACTTCGAGAAGGATCGGCGGTTTGGGCTGGTCAGGTTCATGACTCAGTCGGAGATATTTAACAAAGAGAATAACTTTTTGCATCATGACTCCATGACGGTGTTGTGCGACGTAAAGATCCTCAACGCACTGGATATACCGGGTGGTTCTACTCCACCGCCGCCCTTGCAGCACAACTCAACACTGAAAAGGACGTCATCGTTTGGAAACGCTAAGAATTTCTTCCTAAGATCCTCGCAAAGACGGACAGCAGAGGATCGACCAATCCTTCATTCAGACGCGGGAAGTCATGTGGTGAGTTCACCTAGCTGCATGTAGTCGTTTCTCATGATAACGGAAAGACCGTAGAAAAAATTAGGATTGGATGAGAGCTCTGCCGGAAGGATTGTCTCCAGATCGGTCAATCCAGCTTTACTGTAACTTAACAGCTGACGGTGATTGTGAGGTTCCTTAACATTTCTGAGCGGTCCTTTTTTGTCAGAGAGAAAACGTTTCGTGGAATAATCCACTCTCGATCCTGTTTCCTTGCTTAAATACTGACTTTTCACAAAACATCCTTCAACATTTTGCAGCGTTCGGATACGAGTAGTGTCACATACGAAAGTCGCTCCACAGCGCCAGCGCCACCACTACCTCCCATCCCTCACCGAGAAGCTGCCCACCGCGAAAGTGCCACTGGCTCATACAGCCCCGTTCAAGGTCTCTCTCGCACCATCGAAATCCCCAAAGATACTCTTCTTGAAGACTTGGCCGCCTTACTTAATACCGGACGCTTCTCGGACGTGACACTCGACGTGGGCAAGCGCGAGTTCAACGTCCACAAGGCCATCTTGGCCGCTCGGTCTCCCGTTTTCGAGAGCATGTTTTCCACCAATCTAACCTCCAACCACTACGCCATATCGGACGTCACTTCCAGAGCCATGAAGGAACTGCTGTATTTCATTTACACAGGTAACACAGACAAGACTCCGAGCATCGTGGAGGAGGTACTGGAAGCCGCTCAAAAATACAAGGTGGCGCAGTTACAAGCCATATGCGAGACCTTAGTGCTGAGGGAGTTGCATGTAGAGAACGCAGTCAAAACTCTAATTTTAGCTCATGAACATAAAGCACAACAACTAAAAGAAATTGTGCTGGAATATATTGCCCGCAATTTTCAAGCTATAAAACGAACCGATGGGTGGAATATTTTGCGTACCAGCCACACGGACCTCTACGCTGATATCATCGACTACATGTAGAGATTATTCGCAGTGGATTAGACGGGTTGTAGCGACGCGATAATTTCGAGAACCACAATGGAAAACATATAGCATTTAATTAGCTTTAAATATCGACACGATCCTTTCTAATTTTTTTTGTCATAACATTCGTTTTCGAATATTTTTTCTTTGGCACAGTTGATCTGTTTTCTATTTACTTTCTGCATTAATATGCAAACCAATTTCGTTGTAACAGTTTGTCGCTCTGAATTGATTTAAAGCGGTTACTCAATAATAAATGGCAAGTCGTTTAGCGTAACTTTCGCCGGAAGCTCTGTACGAGCAGACAGTTGCGTACAGGTCGATTGCATGGCTATCGCCATGTTTGGCCATACAAAATTCTCTTTACTATTCGGCGGTATATCACAACTGAATAAAAGAATTTCCGATATTAATATAATTCGAATCAATATCGGAATTTATGTACAGAAAACTCAAATTCGGGCAAGAAAAATCAGGAACAGCTTTTTTAACACTTCATCAGAATTAGCACAATACTGTAAACGCGACTCAGTACTACCAGTCGGCAAGTTAGAACATCACGGTCAGAAACTTTTCGTATTAAAGGTCTTCAACAAGGAACTTCGTAACTTTGGCATTTATCATTCCACAGAGCATCCATATTGGCATCATTGACATAATGAATGGCCAAGAAGGCTTTTTTCGCACAGGTGGTTCGTTTCCAGCTCGTCCCTTTCACGTCGTACCCCGCCAGTCCCCAGTGCTGTACACCGGCTTCCTTGGCTGCCATGCCGGTGATGAAGACGTCATCGTGCCACAGGTACTTGAGCACCGTGACAGCTTCCGCCAACTTCCTCACTACATTCCGACTCACAGCGTAAAGTATTCCCGACACGTACGGCGGGAAGTCGTCTTCGGGGAAGTCTGCGTACGGGACGTTCCATTTGTTAGCTGGGTCGCGGATAACCGGCGCCCCTTGAGCCCAGAACAGCCCGAATATGCCTTCCTTGTCTTGATGCTTTCGCAGAACCTTGACGAACCGCGGGAGGTTCACCCAACAGTCGTCGTCAGCTTTAGCGACGAAGTTTGCTTGAGGACAATGGAGAAGTGCCCAGTGAAATAGCGCGATACCTTTGCGTGTTGCTTCGGCGTATCCATCAACGAACGCGGCGGACTGTACGACGTCGTCGTAGGTCTTGGCTTCTCTCTCGATCTCTTCTTGAAGATCTGCGTCTTTCACTTGGCCTGAAACAAAATCATAGGACTGAAACTTTCGATATGCTAACTGGCTCCCTCGAGAATAAGAAATTAGTATCAAAACAGTTATCAAGAAAAATAGACGAAATATTTTCGAAATAGCCCACCTAGTATGAAAAGAATCCTGATTGACCGCGTGGAAGAGTTGATGGTCTGAGATGGACAAGAGCTAGCTAGTGAGCCAAAGGTTCTCCGGATACTTTCTCGTCGTGCGAATGCATTGGGACGGGAGAATACGATGAGGAGCAGGAAAGGCGCCGCAGCGCTTGAGCATGACGATGGTGTTACTGTGAAGTGGTCGAAGGCGCTGAATGATGATATCGAGGAACTGGAATTTGAGGAACTTGAGCTGTCATCCATTGTACGTTGTTGTGAAAGGAATGCCGGAGAGTACTGGTCGAGGAAGCTTCCGGAGGAACAGAATGAAGGGGCATTCTCAGCACGATTGCAGGACAGGGTTATCAGGAACAGACCGGTGGTCGAGATCAGGAGCAGAGCCAGGAAAAAAGCTCCTGGACGTGCACACTTCATCTTTAGACTTTGCTTCGGCTCCGAGTCATCTAGTTTCATGTCAAAGTTCAAGCGGGGCCTCGAGGCTATGAGGAAACTTAACACCTGCGAACCAAGATCAGAATACCGAAAAAGTAGTTTGGCTTTTGGGAGGGAATATCGCTAATTTTTTCCACACAACTCGACATGGTCGCGGTCAACTTACGATGGAGAAAAGTGCGCTTTGGAGCAAAGCAATGGACGGAGGTACCTGACCGACGTGACCGTCATTGATACCGGAAAGGTGGTGGTATCAGGTGAACATTGTGGTCCAAGTGGCCTTGTTTAACATTTCCGACTGCTGCATCTGCAGGCTTAAAGCAAACAATAGACAATGTCAGGCATAAAGTACTGCATTTAGCAATCGATTTCACGTACCTGTATCAACGAGCACGGAGGTTGATCTTAAATTTCAACGCATGGTATCGTTGGATCACACTTCACAGCACAAGTTTCAATCCATGATATCAGAGCTAGGATATGAGAGAATTCTCGAGAATATTACAGCAGAAATATTCGTCTGGCTTTCTGTATTCTTAGTTGAAACTGATGAATCCGCTGAAGTAAAAATCGGAGCAATCGACATTCTACACGGCTAAAAGCGGCTCAACAACGACCGGGATACGACTTACACGATTAGACGGCTGAAGAAACAGAAAAATCAATAGTGTGATACCATTACTTCCCTCTGCCACAGAGGAACTATGCCGCAATGCGAGTGCCGGAATGCAAAAATGCCAAGTCTCGTATTCGTCAGCTGGAAACCGTCGACGCAAAATCAACCTTCTATCGATGATCGTCCGATAAGATCACCACTTGCATTCTTAAGTAACACAGCACAATCCTACCATACCCGCGCTGTACTGCCCAATTTACTCCTTCCCCTACAGCGCCGCTGACATTTCAAGGATGCTCACGCCCACTTCACCTCTCTCAAGCTCGACTACCAACGATAATAATCGTGTTACCTTCCCAGCCACATGCTGGCGAAAAACTTGCCTAATAAACACGCACCCACAGCAAGGTGATTTACCAACGTTAAAATTATTTGGGGAAAAGACGGATAAAAATGAAAGGAAAGCAAGCGCCGTGTCTCGGAGTTCATCAAGCGAAACCAAACCTGTCACGCAGAAACAATAGAACAGTACTCGTTTCCGGATGTAAACTTAACATGAAGATCAACGAGAACAGCTATTTGGCGGAACGGGCCATTTGGTGCCTCTCAGCGACGTCTTCCCAGTTGATTATGTTGAAAATTTCTTTCACATAATCTGCTCGAACGTTCTTGTATTGAAGATAATAGGCGTGCTCCCAAACATCGATGCCCAAAAGAGGTATCAATCCTATTTGCAGAAGGAAAGGCTCTGAGTACTAGCGGCACAACATAAACAGTCGGAAAGACCCGGAAGAACAATAGAATGCAAGGAGGGATCACGGCACGTACCTGTCGTAGATTCCAAGGGGTCTTGGTTCTGGCACTGTGCCACCTGCAGCTTCTTCGCTTGCATGTTGTACCCTAGCCAGCCCCATCCCGATCCTTGGATCGAAGTCGACGTTGTGCTGAGAAGCTTCTTGAAAGCATCGAAGCTACCGAAATCCTTCTTGATGGCATCGGCGAGGTCTCCTGTGGAAGGACAGGCGCAAAATCAAATCCGCTGATGTAACCGGAAGTGCGACGATAGCGGATCGATGCGCTCACCTTTTGGTTCTTTTCCTCCGTTGGGCGATAAATTGTTCCAGAAAATACTGTGGTTGATGTGGCCACCTCCATTAAACTTCACGACTCCTTGCAACTCAATGGCAGACTTCAGATCACCTGAAGAACAGAAAAAGAATAAACCGATCTGGTGCGCACAAGTCAGAACAAAAATACAAACCACGTGGTCCTCCATGATAGGAGGCCGCAGGCCAGTCACGTGGTTTATGTAATACTCTGGAAACGTGGCTAAGAGTTACCGTTCTTCAGAGCAGTCATCATCTTCTCCTCGGCAGCGTTTAAATTGGTCACATACGTTTGGTGGTGCTTATCATGGTGCAGCTTCATAATGTCCGCAGAAATGACCGGTTCCAGCGCGTTGTACTCGTAAGGGAGCTCCGGAAGAGTGTACTTTCCCTGAGCACCGGCCATGCTTCGGACTGCATTCTGGATGCCAGTCACGCTGGCTTTCCTACAAGCAAAAGCATGCGCACGCATCACACTGTGTGGTAGGGGACGCCCTACTTACGTGATGGCTGCCGTGAACTTCGAGAGATACATTTCTGGCGGAATGAGGGAAGAGCATGCACGGAATAAAAGACAACTTCGCAGCTGATAAATGTTTTTCGTCGCCTGACTCGTCCTCTTTGAAGAATAAAGCAATGGCGAGCCGAAGGGGCAGCAGAAGTCTAGTTGATTGGTTAACAAAGAGTGATGTCGTCCACTGCCACAAGACTGCACCATGGTGGACAGTTCGCTCAGGCTCAGCTGATTCATGAATCCCTTCCTCGTTTCTCACAGATTTCCATCGGCTCTTTTCGCAGATCCCGTTCCAAATTTTAGCCGGGAGCTGCTATCCCTTACAGTGCTCCTGTTTCCTGTCGATCCTCGCCGTGCTGGATAACAGTTCGCCGCTCGTGAGCGTGGAAGGTCCGGGACATTGCCGAAGAAGCAGAAGAATACAGGGTAGAGTGGTACTGAGTGCTGACGTGGACGAATCTTATCCTCCTGGCCAGTCCCCAACTACCGCTCCGCTGTTCGCAGCTCGACCATGGCTTCGAAAGGCGTAAGAGTCACGGGGACTGATGGAAGTGACTTCGAACACCGAGAAACCGTGGCTGGACGGTACAAAAGCAGGTGAAGTACTCGTTTCTGGTTGGCTTGGGTTGTGTCTATGACGTCATGAGAAACGTGCGCGAACTCCAGTAGTTATACCGTATGATGATACTGCACGATGACGTCCCTTGCGAATCAAATATGGTTCCTGGTTGCAGTATTGCCTTCAAAGGGAAGCTCCGCTGGGGAATCTACGCTCACATCGCCTTGTACCTGATAATGACTGGAAAAATGTTCAACGATTTTCTCGACCGTTTTGATATCCTAATTCCCGCCGTAGCGGAATTGGCCATACCGAAACCGTTAACGTGGGAGTATGTCTGGATGGCGTCGTTAGTGCCATCGCTCTTTGGTCTAGCCTCGCTCAACCGGAACCGCAATGTTTTCCTCCACGTTTTTATCTACGGTACGATTCTCTTAGGAATTTTCCCAGTTTTAGCAGGAACGGCATCGTGGTCCACAGCGCTGCTAGATTACTACAATGACCACCGTAGCACCAAAGATCGCTTCATGGGACAACCAACCGTTGTCCTATGGTTTATTTTTTTTGCACTGGCTTTGGAAGTTCATGGATACTGTTTGTACTGTGCTTTCAATCTGAGAAAAGCTTGGGATAAGACCTTCAAGACCAAGTAAGGAGATTAAGATGTGTTGGTATTTTTCTTTCTGCATTTTTGTTTCCTAGTTGGTGTTGGAAGTTATGTTTATCTTGTCCCACTCATAGTGAGAAAACATGCCCCGTTTATGTTTCTGCCAGATTCTCGAATAGAAACTGCCTCTGATTCCCTTCTCATGCTACCCTGTCGCAAATAGATTGATCAAGATGTCAGTATAGCTTCTGCTCGTAATGTCAAACACGGAGTACCCCGAAATAACCAGATTTTATTGCGAGTACTCCAGCTAATGGAGCCCGCACGCAAGAAACACAGTCTCTTATGAGACTCTGAGAGGACGCAAGCGCTCACTCGCAAATGACGAGATAATAGACCTGTTTCGAAAGTCATGTTTCGGCTCTGAATAGAATAAAATCTCATGATTTTATACTGTATACTGTGCCAGTTTCTGTGCAGAAACCGTTTCGCGGTTTGCTCACTTCCGGCACAGAATATTAGCATAAAGGGATATTAGGCCGCGCCAGTTCAGCAGGGCATCGGAATTCGCGGGGCCTATCATTTAGCCCTCAACTGGATAAAGACCGGACTTCGTTCGCTTTTTCTGGCGATAGTTTCCGGAAGACAATTATCTCACTTCAATGCTAGTTTCGGTCGAAAACATGATGGATTTCGAGAAGGAACGAGAGCGAAAGTCAAGTGGCGCAATGTGGGAGAGGCGTGTAGCTCGGATCACTTGACGCGCCAAGTCCCGTTCGCTGATTGGTCTGATCACGCTCCACTCCACCAAAACTTCAGATTTCGACGAAAGTGATCAATGGTACAATCAACTCAGCTTGCACAGAATTTCAAATTCTGTGCAGCGATATTAGGCAAAACATAAGCCGTGGATAACTGCACAGCATATGTACAGGTTTTACCTGTACATATGCTGTGCAAGCCGAAAACATGACTTGCGAAACAGGTCCAATACAGTAAAAATAGTGTTATGGTGTACCAAACTGCCTCTTGCTTGACCACTGGCCAATATTTATTCTCATGAGAAGCGTGACGACCTTCTTTTAAGGCGGACACGCCCAACAGCACCACAAAAAACAGTTTAGTCCTATTGTACAGTCTGAACATGGCTGGTCTAGCTGGGCTAAGGGGTCTCTGTGCTGAGACTCTTCAAAGCTTTGCCCTGAGCACAATCTGGACAATAAGGCAAGTTACCGAATCCTTTCAGCCAAGCTCCCAGTGAAGTTTATACGTGGCAAATGCGCAACAGAAAGTCACTGTAGTAGGGTGAGACGCGGTTTTCACGATGGCCGTCTGCGTCATGAAATGATTCCCGATGGCATCCCCGTTCGACAAGAATCAGAAGATTTCGGGAGGACAACGGAGCCATTTCCGTTACGCCGAATGCCGGTAAGTCCACCTATTCTCGAGTACGTCTCAAGATGTCAGATAACCTTCTCATTTTCGACATCTGATTGGCGGCGTACAGCCTGGTTTCCCACAACGACTCGATTAACTGTAATGAATAACTCAATATAGCATTTTAAAAACAACGTTTTGAAACAAGATTGGAGCACGCCAGGATTACCGTCTCATCGTCCGTGCAATCCAGTGGCACGTAGCGACTCAGAAGGGGGCTGAAGCGGAAAAATGGGATACCCATGGAATGACACCAGGTCTTCGAGCGATCGACGACCCGACCATCGGTATCCGTTGCCTATAAATGATTTACATTTTCGTATGTCCGGTAGCTCAGAATTTCTAC
This sequence comes from Ramazzottius varieornatus, assembly GCA_001949185.1. NCBI lineage: Eukaryota > Metazoa > Tardigrada > Eutardigrada > Parachela > Ramazzottiidae > Ramazzottius > Ramazzottius varieornatus. The sequence continues at coordinate 5,094,020 of BDGG01000001.1, forward strand.
ATTCTGCGCTTGGAGTCAGCATACTTGGGTCACGATCATACGGCCTAGTGTCGAGAACCCTGTCAAAATTCTCGGGGCTTTTTTCAGTTCCGCAAAGGTCTCTGGTCGGAAAATGTCGAAATGGACGATGGCTTCGGGCGGCGAAATGCCCGTCCCGAGCGAGATGACTGTTCCCAACTCCGGTATCTGTTCCGGGAGGCCCTGCGACCGTAGAGAGCAAGAATGCAAACCAAGTATTCAAACTTGGGATGAACTTTAGCGGCAACCAGGAAGACGGCACTAACCTCCATTTTTAAATAATTGAAATAGTCGAATATCTCAGTCAGTGCGTCCAGAGTTGGGTTATTGGCAATGAGTCCGCCGTCCAGATAGCCTCCGTAGCTGCGGAAATAAGTGGGTGCCGCTCCTGTAGCTCTTCCAGCTTTCCACATCAACTGGGTGTGGCAGTCTGTAGAGCCGAGAAACTAAGTTCAGAACGGAAACAGCCCACTTCTCTCCAAAAACTAAATGAAACTCAAACCATCGATGGAATACCTTCTACTTCCTTCTTATGGGAGTTCTGATGCTGGGGCGCAATATTTGCAACACTTTTCCTGCTGCCTTGAGGATGCGGATAGTTTCTAAAGAAGTGCAGGTTCAGGGGTATTTGGTCCGCCATGCATGCCGGTATTAGGAGCCTAGGTCGCTCTATTGCACTCATGGGCGTATCTTCACCGAATAGACTCTTCAGCAGATCCTCTAATGGTTCAGACTTGTACGGTCTTTTTCCAAAAAAGACTGTGTCCTTCATACGGAAGTACAAAGCCAAACACTGGCTGATCGAGTACCCTGAAAACTGATATTTTCTAAGTGCAAAAAACGCTGAACTTTTGCTGGAACACACAGCGAAACAGTCGCATTGAAACATCAACGTATTGACACCTTTCGCCAAACATAATGCTAAAATTCCTCCTGTGCTTGTTCCCGAAATCCAGTCGAAATACTCCACAATGGGCCGGTCTAGTTGTTCCTCAATCGACATTAGCAATTGAATCAGTATCATGCCGCGTATCCCGCCTCCATCTAAACAGAGCACGTTCTCTTTTCTTTTCCGTTTCCGGGGCGGAATAGGCGGAGGATCAGCGTTCACACCAGTCTCATCATCATCCAGTTTTCCCTGTGCTAAACTATCTTTCCGCAACTGAAGTCTGACATGGGATATGGCCGAGTTGTTTGGCTTTGCATGAACCGTGGTTCCCGCACCAAGACTCAGCACAGCCAAGAGCTCGTCCTTCCGCTTGGATGGCATTGACTTCTGAACGAGGCTCAGGGCGGAGTAACCGTTCTTATTTGGATCCGTAGTCTTCGCCCCGAAAACGACGAGGCACTTTACAATGATGGTTTTGGCGTTGTAAAATACGGCAAAGTGAAGTGGAGTGTTGTCCTTATTATCTTTCGGTTCGGGACTGGCACCACGACTAAGCAAGGCCACGACTACTTCAAAGTTGTTTCTCATAACTTGTGCATGTAAGGGGGTTTCTCCGAGAACATTGGAAGCGTTCATATCCATACCGTCCGAAATCAGCTTATGGGCTGCCACACGGTTGGTGACAGTGAATAGCTGATTTTCCGTTTGTGCAAGTAGACGAGATGTTCGCTTGCTGTCTTTGGGCTCCTTTGGTTCTCGAGTAGGTGTGGCAGAAGCCGATGCCGCAACAGGAGGCGCGTTAGATGAAACAGTAGACAACTCATTCTCGGCCAGTTTCTTGTCGGTGTTCGAGTCTGTGTTCGTAGAAGCTCCGGGCTGCGAACTCATAGTAAATCTAAAATTGGAAATAGCGACTGGGGTGTAAACCTGTTTTGATGATTCGTCGCAAATTATAACATGAAACACTGGTTAGACAGACCACCGTACCGAACTTTATAGGATTGATTGGCACGGAACCATAGTGACAAAAATGTTGAACATGTCGAAGATCAAGACCGGTCATCAGCACAGCTGCGTCCCTGACATTCTCCGAGCGTGGGCTCTTCGGCAAAGAAATGCTTTAGCGAGCCGGTCGATATAAAGAAAATCGAACGGATGGTGACAGCGACTGATGGGTCGTAGAATGAAGCGACAAACGACAGCGTATGCAGTTTTCCGACCTGATGGCTAAGCTCGAAGTAACTCTAGAAACGTTACGATACATGGGTATCTCCATACGAGAATGTGTCCAAAGCATGTCTGACCAAATTGTTCACGAGCGCAGTTTAAAGTTTTCGGACCCCAAGGGCAAACTTAAACGGAACTTGTACCAACATCAAACAGAGTTTAAAGAACACGAATCTGAAGTCCGAATTGACTTTCGACCACTGGTCAATAAGTTACGAATATTTTACTGGAGGGTGACTAGTACCAGTAACAACGCAAGCTTAAATTGACAAACAGAAAATATTCGACCGCGAAGAAATGCGCAGATGCTGGAAAGCTTATCGAGAAAAGGTGGAGAAGATCCCGAGAATAAAAAATGCTAAAGAAAGGAACTGATGGTGATGGTTGAGAAGGAAGTAAACAAAGCGTCCGGCTGTTATCTATAGAAAAAGAGATTAGACAGCGTCATCGTCGAACTTTCGGCTTGCTTTGATGGTGGCCAGGAGATCGTGGTAGGCCTTGCGCTCTCGTGCAACTTTTCGGTGCAGACGGCGGGTGGGGAAGAGGAAGAAGGAGGTGGCGATGATGAGGCCAACCATCATTCCGCCCAGCGCGATGTACAGCATTCGGATATCGTCGTCCAGGTCTTCGATGGCCTTGTTCGGGGGAACCTCTTCCATGTGGCATTTGTTCTGAAGATCCTCGTAGAGCTCCGTCGTGACATCAACGAAACGCTGGGACAGGAGGTCTTCGCCCATGTTATGGTCGCGGTAGTATTGCTGGAAAAGCTGTAAAAAGTGTGGGCGTTTAGACAAAAATAATTAAGATGGGCGTATATCGTCGGAAACATGGTTAGCATAAGTCGGTAAAATGGTAGTATTTCGTCGGTGCACTAATCTGAACACTTTAAAGACGTAGTTGAAAGGAGGAAAATATTTAGGAACACTAAATCTAGATAATCTATTAAAGGTAAACTTACTTGAAAGACTTGCTTGCCGAATGGAGCTATTTCCGTGACCATGGCTGGTGCCAGCTCTTTGGCCGCAATCAAAAATTTGTCCATCATGAGCGCATTCGTGGAGAATGACCTAAAGGCGAGCAAAAGGATGAACAGCGGGATGAAAACCATTTTGAAGGTCTTTGTTGCGGAAAAGGAGGATAAAATGGGATGATGTGGACTGGAGGAGAATGCGAGCAGTGAGCAAGGCAAAAGCAAAAGTGATCTGGGCTCGAAATAAAGCTGAAGGTGTAGGAGGCTATGCACAAGGACAAATACAGCTGTAGTGATGGTCGTAAGCACTATTGTTTTATAGGCAGGTTGTCAGTGTTTGTGTAGCAGAGGAATTTATGATAAGAATTCGCGGACAGTGTCCAGCTTTCCGAAGACTTAAACATTCCAATAAAGCGAATCGATTTCAGATTTCGATTTGTCTTGATAGCGCTTGGTGCGAACCATGAACTGTAACCTTTGTTCCGCGCAATAATGGCCAATGTCAAAGGTCCAGCATGGAACTATTTTGAATCGTTAAATGTTTCGAGGGGGAACGAGGAAGTGAAGTGCAGGTTTTGTGGCAAACTGTACAAATCGGCCAAGGAAGACCGTCTGGTGGACCATTTGTTAAAACAATGCCCCGCAGTCAGTAATGAGGCAAAGACCGCGGCAGGCCATCCAGACACTACAACTACATTACCACAGCTTGTTGCGCAGGTTGAAGGGGATCAAGACGGAGACGATTCTTCCGACGACGAAAGCGAGATAGGCGACGATGCCGAAGGTTAGCCGACGTGGACATTGTGCTAGAAATTATGATTTGCACTAATTTAATGCAAAAAATGAAACTGAAATTATTTTTCCTGTTCGGACTAAAGTTACTTGAATGATCTGTACGCAAGTGTGTTTTGTTTATGTACTTCTTCTGCTTAACTATGTTTATCTGGCGCTCATCTGTTGTCGGTTAGACAAGTCCGACGATGAAAAGGAATATATGTCAGTGGAGGAACAAGAGGCTAGAAAATGTGGTGAAATAACATACTGCTTGCCAGCATTCCCTGATATCGATGTCACTGAACTGAATGATGTTGATGAACAGCCGGTTCCTGACCGTACCTTTACCGAGGAAGATATTCTGCAAATGGACGTGGATAATAACGATGATGTTGGAGTGTTCAGCAATGATGGACCAGATGCTGGGTGGTGGCAGGAAATTGAAACTGAATTGTTCGACGAAAACCCGGAAATACCCCAACCTCAACCGCGCCGGCGAACGCAGCCCCGAGTACTGCATCGTTCTCATCTGAGGTAAATACCGCACTTTCAAACACGATCACGTTTCCCTTTGCCACGTTTAATAACTGAAATGAAATTTGTGCTCGCGTTTGACCAAACATTTGCGTTGTGGTAATGCTCGCTGTTGACTGACTACTCATTTGAAATAAACGTTCATCGAGTAGTAAAATAACCATCAGATGGGCGTGAAACCGAGTTTGACAGATTATCCTATAAAATATTTTTATGTTATCAGGAAAAATCACACGGGAAGCCGTGGATTGAAGCAATCGAGCAAAGTCGCTACACGGACTTCGTCAGTAAACACCACGCGTGTACGAAACAGTGCCATGCAATCCTGACGCAGGAACAACTCATGGGTAGACGGAAGTCTATTCGCTCACTTGGTTATCACGCCCGATCGGTGTTCCTTGTCTCCCAAGTCATGACAGCTTTCCCACTGGACAGACAGCGGAACGCCAAATTCTTTTTTTCCTCCGATCGAAAAATTTGCCGTGAAGCTTTCGTCTACGCAAACGACATCACGAAATCTCGTCTTTACAGAGCTTGGAAACTTGTGAGCAACGGGTCCTTCAGAAATCTTCAGCATGGTCTAGCAGGAGCCAAGGGAACTTCCGCGTTGAAGAAACCTCAGATCGAAGGAGTACTGAGGTTCTTGGTGGAATACGGTTCACTTCATGGACTGCCTGTGCCTACCGTTCAAGGAGCAAGTACCGGTCTTCCAAATGTTTACCTTCCCACCAAGCTCGCGAAGGTGGAATTATGGGAAAAATACGAGGTTAGTTATATCATGTCGAACGCAGGCTCATTGCAGGCCGTAATCTTCAACCGTAATGTGGTATAGCCGAAGATAAATGCATGACAAAAATGAAGAAGAGTTTGGCCAATTGTTCACTGACTAAATTCGGGCAGTAATACAAGAAGCTGCCGCAGTGACGTCACTAAATATCATCGGTCCTTACTGTGAACATTGAGCTCTGTCGGCTAATCAGTTGGTCCGCACTGCCCTGTGTACGCGTGACGCGTCGATAGCCCCAGTGACGTCACTGCGGCAATCCATCCCTACTACATTGACGTCTCGTATCAAAATGCTTTTTATTGAAGAGCTGATGGGCCTGCTCTTCGACATGTTTAACTGTCTTTGTTTCAGGAAAGAATGGTCGGTCCCGGGCAAGCCGTGAAGCAGCAGAATTTTTATAATATTTGGGACAAGTATGCGCGTCACATAAAGATTCGTAGGGCTCACACGGACATGTGCAACGTTTGCGATAAGTTGTTCAGAATCTATCACGGACCTCGAGGTGACACAGGGAAGCAGACCGCAAAGGCCCAGTGGGAAGCTCATCTCGAGCACGCAGCTCAGCAGAGAGCCCAGTACAGGGAGAAAGTGCTGATGAGTAAACTGCAGTATAAAAACCTGGATCCTGAAACGAAGAAGTTTTCAAAAATTGACGGCCGTAAGTAAAAAACGGAAACACAGAAGCTCGAAAACAACAACTGTACCCGTATCTGCATAATTGATCTATGGTTATAGGTACTGCAGTCCGTGTCGTTTCTTTCGACTTTGCCCAAAGCGTGGGTCTCCCTCACCACACCGACCAGGCAGGCGCCATATACTTCAAGGTGAGTTCCTTTTCTGCAGACCTCCACCACGTTTGTAAGCATATCCGTTCACGCAATTAATCACGTAGAACCTCAATTCTTATCAATTATTATAGTCGCCACTGGGTGTCCACATTTTTGGCCTTGTCGACGAGTCAAACTCCTGGGTGTATTACTTCTTCATGAATAAGTCAAACTGCATCGGCCTAGACGGCAAGGACTCACATGGCCCAAACTCCGTGCTGTCCATGCTGGATTTCTTCCTCAAACTGTCCGACAACGGTGAGCGCAATCTCTGCATCTATGCAGACAACTGTACCGGTCAAAACAAGAATCGGTTTACGATGGGCTACCTTGCCCACTTGATCAAGACAGGCCGCTACGATACCAAAGAGATCCATTTTCTTCCTCCCGGACACACGAAATTCTCACCGGACGCGTTTTTTGGCCTACTGAAACGTATCTTCCGCCGTTTCTCCATCAACCTTCCGCACCAGATGAAAACGGAGATTGCCACTAAGGTAGCTTCTTCCCACACCTTTGACAAGGACGAAGAGCCAGAATGGATTTGGAAAGACATAAAGACCTTCGCCGAGGATCGGTATGAGTCCGTTCCTGGCATTAACGGTTCGGACCACTTCAAGCTTCATCGTGACGAGGAGCGCGGTGTCATTCTTCGACACTGTGCCAAGGAAGGAGGACCAACAACCGAAGTGCTGATGGAGGCGGCAAAGAACAAGACGTCCATCGTGCGGACCCGCAAACTGGTACGACAAGCTCCCGTCCAAGTTCTTAAGACCGGTGGGTTCTCCGCAACGAGAGCCAAAGAACTGCTGAAACCGGTACTGCAACATGTCACTTACAACAAGCAAGACGAGTGGAAGAAGTTTATTACCACAAACGCCCCTGCGCCACCTGCAGTTGCTGTTCCAAAGCGAAGGACTGCTCCGGCTCCTCCAAACCCGCCTACGCCCAGTCCTTCGTTACAGCCTTCTGTTCCTGCACCACCCAAGCGTCAACGAAAAAAGTGACTCCGATTTTTCTGCATTCTCCCGCTTCAGTTACTTCTCGCAATTACATCGTTTTACTGCACCGCATTTCTACTTAAAAATGGGTAGTTTAACATTTGCGTAAGTTTCATTCTTCCATAGAATCTCGCGCGTTTATCCCCAATAGAATCTCCCAGCCTCGCTGAATAACCTGCCACCTTAAATATTCCCATTCACCTCCTTACGTTTTATCTTCGTTGAATTCAAGGACAATGCTACCGCGAGTTATGCGCAGCAGTTCCCTACCGAATTTAGTGCCATGCTTCCCATCCAATTTTGCACTAAACTTCATGTGGAAGCGGCATCGGCTTCCCACGGGCAAAAAACAGTGCATACGCCCTTCCTTTTGGGGTGAATTTCAGCGTAAATTTTCAGCCACCCGTTGTGTGTTCATTACCGCACCAAAGTGCACCAAATTGAACCTTTGATACAGTTCGATATTTCGAACAACTTCATGTCATAAAAGATCGATTCCCAGCCAAAATACTTTGGACGCATTCTCGCATGGAGATACCCACATCTGCAATCCTAATTTATATATACTGTTATCCATTTATTTTCACTGTACGCTCTCGTGTTCGCCCAGTTTCAGTCCGAATCGGTTCAAACTTTGCCCAAAATTCAGGAATGTTGTTTAGCTGTCGCCAACGTGGTCGGTTTTTCTGTTTTCTATTCTGTAGTTCAGATTTTGATTTTTTCTTGCAATTTTCATGGCTCCTGCGTGTTTTCATGATGCGGCTCATTGCCTAGCAAGTTAGCAAATACTTTAGGCAGCTCCATTCCCCACGTCTATGTGTGCTGCTACATAGATCTTCCTGTGGAACTTTCACCGATAGGCACAAGCGAGGAACTCAACAGGCCCGTCCCAGTTCCGTCCACTATTTGGACCTTGGTGGTTCAGACCTACTCGAACTTCACCTGTGTTTCGCTGAATTAATGTTTTTGGGGCAAGTGGTTTCCCAGCGGACCGAACGTTCTCGAAAGCCACATGTAAAGCTGTAGAGAGTGGTCGGTGAGCTAGATCGAAGCGATTCTCGCAGCGGTTGCGGCCGTGACACTCTTTGGCCTCTGTTAGTTAAGGTAAACGGGGGGAAGGTAAAAGAGATAGTAGAAAGCTGGCCCACTGAAACAATGTGTCATCGGACACAGCGTTCGCGCTCCCAATTGGATGTCAAGCCTGAGAAGTTTTTCCGAAACAAATGTTTTCACAAACCGTATAAGCATGACGGGAAATTATGGGGCCGGTAAAAATTATGGGACCAGGCGGAAAAGACGGCACAATGGAAACCCAAACGTAAAAAAGTGGCCAAACGTGAACCACTGTGAATCGGCCACGTAAGTACGTGCTTCCGTACCGCCGTAGTGAGGTCTGGTCCCATAATTTTTCCTGGCCCCATAATTTCCCGTTGTGCGTGTACTAGATGGAACTTTCAACTTTGCAAGTTCGAAAGAACGAGAAACGTACGACAATCAAGCATTAAGATATGAGAAGAAAACCGCTCGCAGGTCGAAAATCTCTGCTCTCTGGCCCTTCGCAATTCTGGCCGCAACATCGACAGTACCGCTAGCACAGTACACTGCTAATTTCTTTTGGTTTTGCGTTTGGTGTTGAACGAGACTCTATTCTTTCGGCTATTTGTTTATCTTCGCCGAAAATTTCTCGTACGAATTGGTTTGAGTATTTTGTTCAACGAAGTACATTGCAGGATGGTCACTGTTGCCATCTGATCGTCTGAGCGGGAAGTAGAAAGCAAGGCTCCCTTCTAACTTCGCACTGTCTCTCTGCATGTTTTCTTCTATTTTCTCATGCAGCCGCGGTTCATGTGGTGAGTGAGCGCTACCCTCGCTATTTGCGATAAATGCAAATTTTGGTACTATAGTTTCATGGCATTAACCAAGTTCACCGCTGCGAGAGTGGAGTTGGTTAGATGTTTCCAGAAATCTTGGTGCCACACTTTGGCGGAATCAGCCTGACCGAACGACCGAGTTCCAGAACTTCCGCGGTACCCGAATAACCATTGGACAGAACATACATACTGCTCGAATTATTCTTCTAACTTTACGATTTCTCCATTGAATACCTAGCTGGAACGAAATCTCGGGAAATGAATTACATTTTTCTCGGATCCCTATCCGCATTTGTGAAACAGTTTTATCGGGTGAATCTCGACTTTGAGCTGGCACACCGAATACCTAGTCTTCTAAAAATCTGATTCTAGATCGGTTCACTGAAAGTCTAAGCCGGGAAAGCAGTACTTTCAGTAACTAGTCGGTCTAGTCGACTGTTTCTGTTTTCTGCTTTTCCGGCTCATATTTCACGAAACACCGAAAATAGTGATGTTGGCGTAAGGGTTTTCCGACTTAATATAATTTTGATCTAATAAGCTAGGGCTGCCGGATTTCTAACATAATTTAATATAATATGCCACGACCTGGGAGCATCTAATATGATGTCAATATATTAACTTGTTTCGTGGGGTCCTTACTATTATATATTATAATATTTTTAATTCGTGTACGAACGGAGCAGGGGGGCTTTCTTCCTCAGTCCTAACTCTGTTCTGGTGTTACCGAAGCCACGGAACTTTCCTCCGTTCATAATTTCGTGAAAAAAAAGAAACGATAAACATAGCGTTCGGAAACGCAAAACCGGACCTAGAGAAGCGGGAACAGGCATTGTTAGTATGTAGGTGGATCGTGAAACTCATATTCCTCCATTGTTTAATCAAACGAAGTGTAACAATCAATCTATCACCCTGAACGTTCATCAATGTGCTCTCACGTGCAGGTGCATGATGCGCTGTGATCGAACCTAGCAGCGCACTGTGCACAGTCACGCGATTCAATGGCGCGAATCAAGCCTTATTCTAATCAAACCGAAGCCGAAATCGCGGTTGATAATTCTAGTATGGAGCGCTCTGCGAGTTAATTTTAATATAATATCTTCAGCTCTGGCTCCCGTCTAATTTAATACCAATAAATATCCCACCTAGATCGAGGTATTTAATAAATATTAATATGTTATGTTAGATGCAAAAAGCATCTAATAAGTTCTAATTTAATATAATATTCATATATGCCAGCATCGCTGACCGAAAAGTGGCTATCATACTGAGCTTGGTTACGGGTCTCGAGACATTGGTCTTCAAGCGCGAACGTCCAAAGACGCGACAAACTTTCTATTTTCCGGGCATCACTTTATATCTGATGAAAAAATGCGGTTTGAAATCAAACAACATCGCAGTTTTTCTATGGTTTGAATTCGCGCAGTCGAACGTTCCCTCGTTAGTCCACTATGTTTTAGAGCGAGCCTACGGGATCTTGTCAGTCCAAACTGACCATAACTTTCAATATTTACACTGCCGCTCCTCCGCGCTACCCGTTTCCGTTTTTCTACATTATCGACAAGCTGCGAGCGAGACGAAGGCGAAGCGAACAGCTTGTACATCTTATGCTTACCTACTGGTGGTCACACGACTTACTGGATTGATCAATGGTGACAAGTACCACCCGACCACCCATAGGAAAACATACGACGCATTGTGGCGTTATGCCTCAGAAGTTCTCGTAGTGCGAAATCAGAAGGCTAAGAAACTGGCTTCAGGTTCGTTGTGCTGATGGCCGATGCCGCGCAATACGAACTTCAGATCGATATTTCCCATGAATAACAGCAAAAGACAAAAGAACTATTGATATAAATACTCCAGAAAACCAAATGATCACAACTACAGGTCAAAACAATTGCATTCCATGTCCATGACATCAATCACATCGACCGGCTTCTTGTTTTGCACAGAATGTAGAAGAAGATTCCCTGACCATATGCATAGCCATCAAAACCCGAATCTCTGACTTTTCCGGACGGTTTGCGCATCATTGTGGTTTTGGCGGACCATCGTCAACATCCATGTAGTCGTCTTTTGAGCTCACTGGAAATAAAAAGCCAGATTACTGGAAGAAGCTCCGTCTTGTCTATTCTTTTAGCAAAGTTCTTACATTCCCTCGTCACAAAACCACAACGTTCATCTGCTAACTACAGCGAAAGCAGAGTTTCTATAGAGTTTAGACAGATTTCTGCGCTATTCGAACGTCAAAAGTGTACCGTGTATGCTGGGTTCACACAGCGACAGCCGCATAGCATGGGCTAGTTGCTCTTGCTCGGTCATATTTTCCACATCAGCTCCTTCAGTGGTTGACTTCTGGACGGCAGCGTTATCTGCTTCCTCCGTTAAGACACTTCCAAACACCCCGTTTCCCCTGGGTGGTTGTGTAGGACCAACTGTGCCACCCATCTGGGCGTTTTCGCGCGCCCGCTGTTCTTCCATGGAAACCCTCAGTGCCTGCAAAAACGTTACTGATCGGCGTGAAGGTTTCACAGAAACTTGAAGTAAGCCACACCATGGCTAGTTCAGGGTCCTCATAGTGATCCATGCCGAACGGGTCCGAACCACCTGCTGCGACAACAGGGGGTCCATCCTCTGTATGGAAGAGAACAGAGCTAGCTAGTGCTTCGACAAGCCCTTGCCCAGGCGGGACAGTCAGGAGATGAGATCTGGAAAAAAACCCAGAAACCATTGTAAAACGAAAGTTACACATGTGGAGTCCATCATCGAAAAGTATGCTGATGGTACCCTTTCGGTAATAATTCACTTCATTTGTGTTTTATGAGCGGTTTTAACGAATTACCCAGCACCTTCCTTCCCATTTAGTGTCGCGATGAACTGCCCCAGTTTGGTGCTGTTGTCACCTTCTTGGCCAAAGCATATGACGTCGACGCTCACTTTTTCCTTTTTTAGTCGCTTGGCCGTCTTGACCAACTATGACTCAAAACAGTGCTTACAGCAGGAAGTTCGCACATCAGTACTGAAGAATGCGAGGTTACCGTACCTCCTTCTCATCTTCCGAGATGGGGCTTCCGACGAAAACAATGATGCGCATTCTGTGATTGCGTCCTTGGCGATGTTTCAGTGCTAACTGTCCGACAGGTGAATCTGTGGTTTTCAGTCTCTGGTTACGTCAAAAATAATAATAATGTCATACGTGAGCGACGCGGATCGCGGTTTCAAAGTTGGTAGTTCCCATAGGCTGAACTTTCGACAGGATTCCGTTGATCTTGTGGAGATCTTGTGTAAGGGTAACGACAACTCGACCGCTGAAACATTCACGTGTTCAGGAGATGGGTCAATCATAAAATGCAGGAAGTGCTTCCCTGCCAGTGGTCACGTGGTATTACTGACCGTTGGGTGACGCATCAAGTCAAGTGTTCACGCGCACGGATACACCTTTTTCTTTGTACTACAATAGCAAGAATGCTTCCGTGCCGGCAGTCACTTTGTATCGGTGTCACTGAATAATGCCACAGCGCCACATGATCACGGGCAGGGAAGCATTTTTTTTATTGTATATCCTCCGATAAACTAGGATTCACGTCTAGCACGCGCTCCCTCTGCGCTGCAGCCTTGTACAACTCAGGCATACAGGAGTGCAAAAGCATGCATCGAGGATACACAGTACAGTACAGTTACACCGAGACAACAGCCCAAGTTTTCAGCAAAACGCTTTGTCTTACTTGCTCATTGTGACTAGCCCAACATTGTTTTCCGGATGCATTCGGGTTTTTGTGGAACACACTAAACTGACTGCATCAATCTCTGCCATCAATCGTGTGGGAAAGTAATCTCCATTCCGCATGTAGTCCGAGTCGTCCACACTGTGAGAAGGTCAGCAATACTACGTAGCAAAGTATTGACAAGGCTAAAACCCTTGCTTACCAAACAATTGTACTTTCCAGAACCATATTCAGCGTAGGGGTCGAAAATGTCGGAAGCTTTCTTCTGGGAAATATTCGGCTATCTATTATAAATCAAAAGTAATGCAGCAGCGCGGTAGTCCTATGTCCCTTGGAAGTTTCAATACAATGTTTCTGCGCAACAACCCACTTTAGCTCGCTCGCTAGGAGGAGCTACAAATCACGGTAACACAAACTAAAAGGAATCAGACAGAAATCCAGTCGGTGAAGGTAATGAGTATGGCTTGTTGGCCCAGGCAATGGGCGCACTGTTTCACGTTTCTGATCTCATATTTCACTTGAGCGGCATCTACTTCCTCGACTACGGGATTTGGATTTGGTACATCGTTATAGCAGAATTTGTTTGGTTTTTCATAAAACTGGGTATCCGATTTCGAACCAGTAAGTGTGAGATTCCTCATTTCACCGAGCTTGCACCTCAAGTTCGTGAGGAGCTACTGAGAAACTATCCGGGTCTCCCGAGGTACATTTATCACCCTGATGTGGAGAGAGCTGAATGGTTGAACGATGTCGTGAAAAGACTGTGGACGCCGATTAATCGGACTATACAGAAACTGTGTCGGGACCAGCTGACCGATCTGTTCAACAAAGAGATTCAGAGGAAGGTCTCGCTGAATTTCCAGTTCTTGACGGTTGACATCGGTACTGTGCCATTTGAGGTGGCGGGGGTGAAAAGTTATTCGGACAATAGCATCCGGAATGAGCTTTGCTATGATGTCGATATCGTGTATAACGGCAATGCAATCTTTGCATTCAAGCTAGGACCAATTCGTGCAGGGTTGAAGAATTTCAAGCTGAGAGGATCGCTCAGAGTGGTGGCTCGGCCGATTCTTAATGAGCCTCCGTTCATCGGTAAGTTAGTTTTTCAATTCGGGAGAGCCATGATATCCCAAGACAGCGCAGTTTTGCATTTGCTAACGCTGTAGCCGCGTAGCAGTACGAAACGGATTAGAAAGTTTTATCAGATCAACCAAAGACTGCCGAGGAAATGTTTGAGATGTTGGTATGATGAGAGATTGTGAGTCGCACCTAGAGACTTTTTTTTCTTTCACAGCTCAACTGGTGTTCTATTTTTTAACTCGACCAACCATAACGTACGAATTTACCAACTTCCTCAACTTCCTCAATTACCACACGGTCGCCAACGTTATTGATGAAACACTTCACCAGGTCCTGAATAAATTGATGGTTGCACCCAATTCCTTCAAGGTTGATCTTGTCAACAACCCTGCACAGTACGACGCGGAAGTAGACCTGCCTATTGGATACATTCGAATTCATTTGATCTCGGCTGAAGAGCTTCAGTCGACTGACCTGCAAGGCACGTGTTACCCGATAGTCCGCTTTTCCCAAGGGCAAAATATTTTGTACTCCAAGCCGGCCACGGATTCAGCGAAACCTACTTGGGACGAGTATCTGCAGCTCCCTGTTTACAGGATTGATGAGAAGCACCCACTGGAATTTCACGTGGAGGACCAAGACCCTGAGGTTAAGGTCAGTTTTGAACAGAAATAACTCGCCCCTCCACTTTGAGTTATACGAGCACATAAGTAGAAACGAAATTACTTACGTCATCGACAGTCAGATAACAACGATGCAAGAAGACTTCACCGACCGCATTTCTACTTGTCCGTGTATATGACTCAAAAAGGGCGGGGCGAAAAGTTCAAAATGACGCGTATTTTCACGCCGAAGTTTTCCGCTATACGAATTCTCGCCAGAGTTCCAAAATTCCACGCAAAGCGCGAGATGAAAAAGTGCAGAAACGGAAACTCTGGCACGACTTTTGGGTAAAATGAGTCGGACATAGCTATAGGCACCCCTAAAAACCCTGTCTGGCCACAGGTACCCCTATCGCACCCCTCATTTATTGTTACTCTGCTATAGACACCCCTATTCAACTAAATAATTAGTAAACCCTTAACCCGGCGAATATTACGGAATGTGTTCCTTAAAACGAGCATAGTGTTTGCTATATCGTTTGTAGCCGGCATGATTACATCTTTGTATCCTTCGTCATATGTGGGGCTGTATGCCGTCGTTCGGCATAATTGTATCCGCCACGGGCATAACATGTCTTCGAACCGAGTGCGCCGAGTCTGTTTTCAGTAACGTTTCTTCGACGGATGAGAAACACGCAGTGGAGAAATCAGCGCGTGAGGATGGAACGGAGCGTCAAGTTGTACCGGTAGTTCGGTGAAGTGCTCAAACTTATGTGATAAAGCAGCAAGCACATTACGAACACGATAGTTATGTTGCTCATGATTATAGTACAGTCGTACTATCTGCTGGTCCAGATTTGACCTGGTTATAGAGGGTTTCCGCTGGTGACTGTCCGACTGCCAGTTTGAGTGGCGCACTCCGCCGTGAGGAGTGCGTGTACAAGTGCGCTACTTGGTACGACATCAAACTTTAGTTCGACGACCGAAACTCTGATGTTTACACTCTCACGATCCGATGTGCGCATGTTAAGCTGCAGAAAGCATGGCAGGTGCGCCAAATCGCAGATACGGCTGACCGAAAGTGTGATGCTCACACATGGCAGTTTCGGGATTGAGTAACTTAACATGCGCCATCGGATCGTGAAAGTTCGAACATCAGAGTTTCGGTCATTGACCTAAAGTACAATGTCGTATTAAGTGGCGCACTGATGGCTCACTGATGGCTCACTGATGGCTCACTGATATACTGATACACGCACATAGTCATGCCGACTACAAACGTTACTTTGCTTAGCGTATAATTTTGCTTACCATACGTCACGAGCTATGCGCAGACACTTAGACTTCTTGACGTGGGCGTGAGGTACATGAGCAAAGTTGCACAGTGTTGAAGCTGCACCCCTTCCGGTGCAAATATTTAATTAGTTTATCGGTTCATGAGTGAAATACATGTACTGTAGTCTTGTAGACGCAACTGTAAATCAAAATTTGCACCGGAAGGCATGCGCCTTCGACACTGTACGCTGAGAAAAGTAAGACCTCGCTCCTCGTTCGCCATACGTTATCGACTGGCACTGGCGTTCTCGAGGTGAAATCTGGCGTGCGACTACAGCGACAACTTGTCGTGGAACCCTTCCAACATACAAGTCGAAGTTTACGACGTCATCTGGTATTATTCCAACGCGGGACAACTGGTCTGGTCACTCAAAATGACCCGATGATGAGCAGCCTGGTAGCACTTGGAAGATTGCGTCGCTGAATTACGGTCCAAGCTGACTATGATTGATTATCTTTTACTGTATTGCTACCAAATTATCGCGCACTTGACCACGTGAACAGTAAACGATGCCCGGATGAGAACCGGGAAAACCAGACTGATAACATCTAAGTAGATGCCAACAGAAAATGGCTACTTGGTAGGCGAATGGCTACAAAGGTGCAAAGGGCGGAGTTCGGTGCCAATAGAAAATGGCGATTTGCAGCCACGCCCCCATTCGCAGCGCGTTTTGTTTTCAATTTCAGATTTGATTTTGTTGACTCGGGCAGAAAGTTTTGAAATGTTTCTTTCTCTCTCACTAGAATTCATTGCCTCACCTAGGTTAGGGCTTTTCGTCTGCTGTCTAGTGCTCCCGCTAGGATGGAACTACGAAGAGTAGCCGACTACTACACAGAAGAGGCTGTGGCTGACCTGCTGGACGAGCTTGGTTTAGACCCAAACCTAGACGACCCACCGCATCGTCAGACTTTTTCGGCTGAGGTTTTTTACTGTCACTTGTCTTTGGTCAGTACGCTGTTCCTTGTTGTTCAGCAAGGGAGAACATGCTTCTACGATTCCACTTTTGGTTATAGGAAACTAAAGTTGGAAAACACCTGGTTTCAGCTTCATCGTGCCCATACTGACGTAATATAATGGCCGCCACGGCCTGCCAAGTCGCTATTTTCTATTGGCATCCACTCATCTGATCAAAGAAGACAAAGATAATTTATCACGAGGTTCAGTGCGCGATAATTTGTTTGCACTACAGTAGCTTCAGAAAATTGTCAATAGAGTCTTGCTCGCTCAAAATGAGTCCAGGTCCTCAGCTTTCGTACAATGTCACTGGTCGGCGTATGCTACTGTATGAGTGAATATACCTTGTTAGTCTCTGCCTGTGGCAACTGTAGCCATCTACGCCAAACACGTAGCGTTTGACATCGGAAAAATTATAATACCGACACCGTGACTTCGTCAGGCGCGTCCCATAGGCAAATTTTCGTCGTTGAAATTTGCCGTTGAAATTTGCCCAATAAGAAACTGTGAAACTGACGTCACAACTCGCGTCGGCGGCTCCGATCGATTCGAACAGCTCGTTCCGGTACCTGGATAAAACATTCTCAAGTTTTTAGTCAAAAAGAGCGGGGAGTAAGCCTGGTGCAGACAGATTAATACCGCACGACTAGTCAAGAGCATCTGAACACATTTTACCATATTTGGCGGACGAAAAACCTTTCAGTTTCAGATATTTGCCGACCAAGTATGGTAAAAGTACTCGAACGGTTTTAACCAATCGTCTAGTGTTAATCTGTTTGCGCTAGGCTTGCTCCCTGTCATTTCTGAGTGAAAACCTCTTCGGCGCTTTTTGTGCAGGTACCGAGACGAGCCGTTCGTACCGACCGGAGCCGACGATTCAAGTGTAACATCCAAGTTCAAGTTCGACTACTTTTCTATTAGGCAAATTTTGTACGAAAAAGGTTTGCCTATGGAATGGGCCTGAACGTCGTAGGTCAAGAGCAGCCATACCGCGCAACAATACGAATCGCGCACGAGAGAAAAGTCGTTTAACATCACAAAAACCTCCGCCATTCTTGATTTCGTACGCTGAAACGCTGGAAATGATGGACCAGTCAAAAATCTGCTTGTTACAGGTCAGTTTGGGTCGTGGGAGGATAGACTTGTCACGGATACAAGTCAGCGGTATGCTAGAAGTTTTCCACAAACTCGACGGTGTAACCAACGGCTTTCTATACATGCAATTGGAATGGATAGAGTTATCAACTAACAAGTCCGATTTTGAGTACCAGAAAGACATCAGCCAAAAAATTAGACAGAATTCCAAAAGCCTACTGCCCGCCGCAATTTGCTTTGTCACCGTCCAGACGGCTTCGAACCTTCCTGCTCGTAAAGACTTCTCTGACCCTAGTGCAAAGGCAATAGTAAAGTACGGAACTTTCCAAGAGGAGACCAAAGTTGAGAAAAATAAGAAGAATCCCATCTGGCAAAGAACCTTCAACGTACCTGTCTACACGCTGGACGATGATATCATCACAATCGATATCGTCGATGCGTTCGACGCCATAACGGCGCTTCCTATTGGGTCGTTCAGCATCCAGTTGTCCAATGTGCTGAAACAAACCAACGTTAGACTGGACGGAATGTTCAACTTCATTCCAACGAGCCCTCTCTCAACCTTGGATATCCGCGTTATTTTTCGCACCTTCAAGTCGGGGGAATTTTCCATGTTCCCTGACGGTAGGCCGCGGCCTCCCGAACTGACTTCTTCGGCGTCAGCAACTGAATTGACATTCAAAAAGAGAAAGTCGGTACCGTCGGCTAGTACACTATCACCGTCGAAGTCTAAACTTGATGTGTCCAAGCCGTCAAAATTCAAGACTGAAAACTCTGTTCTTAAGCCGTTAGTACTGAATGATGATTCCTCTGCATCTGCTACATCCTCTAACATGATTACTTCCACGAAAGTTGTTAGTGATTCTCCTACCGTAACCGCTGCTAGTGAGAAACCGCCTGAAATCACGAGTGCTGTGTCAATCATCAAACCTAGTGACAGCGATATTTCTACGCCGTTGGCCACTAAGGTTAGCTCTTCGTTCTGGGGTACTTCATCTACTTCCGCCACTAACACGAAACAAAAAAAAGATCAATACCTCTTCACTATCTTTGGTCACGACGTCAGGCTACCTAATATCATTCCATGCTCAACCGTGGTCAGGGAACTTAAATATGTAAAGTTCCTCGAGCTCTTGGTTCCTTACGGCACAACGTACACGTAGGCAGTGTTATTTCACTATGCAATTAAAATTATTAGAAGTCACGTGCTAATGTTAAGTCCACGTGATTAGCTGACTGTAAGTAAAGTCAATTATCGCTGACGAATTTCAATTATCAAAATTACAATTCGATTTCCCATTATGGATCAATCAATCAAGCAGAAACCAAAGATTTTAATTATTAAAATCGATTTCCTATTATAATGATTAAAATATCACTGCACGTAGGCGATCGCTAGGTACAGGCTTTTGTAGGGTTTATTTAGCCAACTGACGGTCCCGAGTCGATGCTGACTGGACTCTTATAAAACAAACACATGAACATACTGTAAGTACTTCGTGCAATACTCTAAGCAGTGTTCTGGCTAGTGCAATTACACCGGATAACATAGTTGGTAAACGCCCAGGATAAGGCATCAGCCTGGTCTTGTGTACAGGCTAACTGGTTGTGTCGATGCACCTCCCAAATTTACTATCTCGTCGTGTGGACGACGCATAGAGAATCAGCTGCGGTCCCTATCGATCACTTCTCTCATGGATGACGCCATTTTAGATTTTCCAGCGGACTATTTTGTGGATGAATTGGTCTTAACAAAAATGTTCGTTAAACGTAGACAAAATAATCTACGTTGACGAAAGCGAAAGTGGCGGATGACTTTTACAATGCAAAAGCTTGAACAGATATCTGTATATTGAGTGACATCGGCTCATACTAAAGTCATCGTACAGTTTCCCGACAAGGAATGATCATTGCCGGGAATGATAGTACGCAATGATTATTGTGCTACGAGAGTAATCAACGACAGATGGCACTGCAGAAGCTTGTTGGTGCGCTTTTACTGGCGGTTTGGAACGTAGCGTTCGCTGGTACACGTGAAATCAACAGGAAGATAATATTGCGCGTAGTGGGCGATTCAACATTAACAAGTTAAACACGACGACGTGGCTCAGAATTTACTGGACAGTGCTGCTGGTGTTATTCAGAATGCGATGCACTTTACGATCGAAAGAACTGATGAACTTCCTTCGCATTTCTCCCGCAGTGGTCATCTCACTAATCCACAGCCGTCATCGGTGCTGGCCTTTTGGTTCCGATACTTTACTACATGATCTATAAGAAAAAATCACTAGTTAGCTGCGAAGACAGATGAAATCCGCAGAGAAGTAAAAGAGAGTGAAAAAGGAGTAATTTCATACCGTAGAATGCGTCGAAGTTGCCCGTACCGAACAGCTTTGCGAAACCTACGCCCTTGACTTTCAGCTTTGCTACTTCGATCAACTCTTCCTCTGAAATCAGAGCCTTCCACATCAAATTCTGTGCGTAGCTGTCCATGTCCTTCGCCTTCTTCACAGTCTCTTTGAGGAGTGACTGTTTCACCCAGATATCGCATTTCTTTGACCCATGGATATCCAGTCGCTGGAAGACTCTGCGGTCGACGGCTCTGGTATCTTTTGGCAGGAATGACCAGTTGACAAATGGCACTACGATTATAAACAACTAGTGAATGCTATCAGATGCCATACCATCGCACTTTGAAAACCGACGTTTTCCTTACCTGCTAACTTCGGCTTCCGTATTGCAGCCATTTCACCAGTTTTCTTGAGTAATGCCTCGAACTCTGTGAATGGTAATTTAACCAGATGAATTGAATATAAAAATAAGGGAATGCGTAGTAGGTTTTCGTTACTTTGGAGTTCTTTCCGATGTTCATCTCGTTTCGCTCGGAACTCCGCTAGCTCTTCTTCGGAGTAGCTTGGAGTGTCATCTGCTGATACAGTGCCGCCGCCTGTCAAAATCGTCAAGAAATCTTAGTCCATAGCCTCGCTGTTCTTGTTCGACCGCCTCCCATGCACAAACCAAAATAACGCTCGGGATACAGTACCGTGCAACGAGCGTGAGCCATCTATGCTGTCGCCTTCGTCATCGACATCTGCGAAGCCACCACCTGCAGTTTAGAAAAAAAATCTACCCAGACGCCCAATCCGATTTCTTTTCAGGAGTTTGATTTTGGAATTCCTAAACTTAATTTTTATTAAAATGAACTGAGCAATATAACAACTGACTACCACCGTACGTTTACGATTGTCCGGATCCTTATCGATATTGTAAGTGTCGTCGTCAAAGTCAGCCGCATCAATTTGCTCTTCCTCTTCTCCGGATTCATTCGACTGGGCAGCAGGAAACATGACACGGGTGAGAAGATTTGACATCTGCGATCCTTCTGTCTCACTCTCTTCGTTGACGAAAGATTCCATCCCTGACTCGTCCCCGCTTTCAAGGGAAACCGCTTTCCGAACCGGCGCTTTCTTTGGTCCTGGAGCATGCTCGTCGGCGGAATCGCTGTCTGGAGCCGTATCCTTCTCAGAGTCCGATAGACGAGCTGCGCCTGCTTTATTCAATCGGCTGCGGTTGAGTGCTGACCGCTTCACCCGAACATTTTCCGTCCTTGCCGAATGCTTCATTCTGTGGCCCGCCTTCGGCTTCACGTTCTTTTTCTGAAAAACATAAGCCGCATCAACTTGCGCACTTGCGCAGGCAACAGCCTATTACGGGTTTGAGGGTTTACGGGCTGAAAAATTTGGAAGTATTTGCAACTGGGAGCGCACTTGGCACCTTTGGAAAGTACCTTATTCTTTGCCGCCTGTTCTTTTGCGTTCTGTTCGAGAGTGGTGAATAGCATGTTCATCCTAGCTTGGTCAGTGTCCACAGAAATGACAGTTGCCTTTCCGACAGGGTGAGCAGTGTCCCAGTAGACACGAACTTTCATCCCAACGGCCATAATTTCCTTGCTTTTGAAAGCGTCGATGAACCGATACTGCGGCAGAATAATGTCCGCACTGATGCTGGTGGGTGGCAGAAGGTAGTAACTCCCATCGTCGTAGTGGCAAAGACCCCAGTCTGTAAAATACGAATAGTCAGTAAATAGGTTTGTCGCAAGATGTCATACCGTTTGAAGGTGACAATGGGAAGAATCATACATCCACCATCTTGCGTGTTTTTGAGCACTGTCTTGAAATAATTCGGTATAACCGCTGAAGATTCCGGATCCGATGTCCTGTAGTCCCTCCGTTTTCGCTTTCGAGTCTGATTGGAAGAATCTATCGTAGAGTGAGCAGGGGATTACAGGAATGAAATAATTTAAATCCAGGAAAGAAAACTTAGCCGTTGGTTCCGACCATCACCATGTGCAACTTGCAGGTTGTTCTGGCTGAACGCTGCTTTATGGCTGTGCGTAAACTATCCCTCCACACTTGGCATTGCCACTCTAGACACACACGTCCAAATACCCGTGACTTCTCGAAACTTCAACGAACGCAAAAAGACAGAATGAACAGAACCACACCCGCATTACGTCATTGACCGTATCGACATGGTTTATGGTCATTCTTAAGAAACTGAGTTTCCTTTACCCCCATAGATGGAGTATCAGAAGAATACCCGAATTTCCAGGTTAAAAGCCAAGTGTGCTGCAGCAGCGAAACGCCAGAAGAACAGACCGGGGCAGCCCAGGTCGCAAGCGACCGCGACCGAGAGAGTGCAATCCTGATCAGCTGTCACCAGCCCGTGTCGATCAAGAATTGTCGGAAGAAGGAGAGGAAGAGGAGGGAAATGATGCTGTGAACACAACTATAGACAGCAGCGTGGGACAGCTGGACATGGACAGAACAATTGAGGGTATCAAAAGTGATTAATTGACTTATTTGACACTAAGTCTCATGTTATCGTGACCACTAGCTAACACTTTCTTCCTTCTCTGTAGATATACCAGAGCTTGTCTCGATGGTATCAGATGATCCGAATGACGGCTGGACGCTGAACCAAGTCTGCAGTATGTTACTGTATGTGGCGAAAAGCACCGGAACATCGAACGCTGCGCTTGGCAAGTTTCTCAAAGTGATGGCTGTGGTGATTGATGGGAAACGGAGCCTGACAGACCCAAAGAAACGAAGGAAGTTTCCCCAGAGCGCGAGATCACTGAAGAGCCTGCTTAACATCAAAAGAAACCATTGTGAGAAGATAGTGTACATCTGCCCCTACCAGCGTCAGGTGAGAAAGAAGACAAACGAGACGTGGGAGACCGAGCTATGCGGTTACGTCTTGCGGGAAGTTGGTGAAGGAAAACATTGCCTGTACCACTGTGATTTGTGCGGTACTAACTGGGAGCGAAAAATAGTGGAGAAGGATGGGAACCATTTTGTAATCAACCCAATCCGGAATATCGCCGGAGAAGCGCTACACAAGTACGGTAAGCTGGTGGATCCTCGTCAAGAACGTATCCCTAGAATTTTGCGTGACGTCACTGATGGAAGCCGATTTCAGCAAATGGACATCCCAAGGTCAAACATAATTTTTCTGTTCCACGCGGGTGGTGCAGAATTCAGCAAGAGCACAAAGAAGATGTACCTGATATTCGTCCAGATTCTAAATTTGCCGCTTCGGGTCAGACGCTGTGTGTGGCACCTCGCGGCTGTGTGGGTGGGGAAGATCTCCCCAAAGATCTTGAGTGTTTCTTGATGAACCTGACCCTCCAGCTGCAAGAACTGGACGAGAACAGTAACACGTTCCTGTCAATACACTGGATTGATGCTTTCGGCGAAGAACACTACTCTCCGGGGTACGTCCACGGTTTCCTTTCTGATTCACCGGAACGCACTGCCATAAATGGACATTTGTCTCACTCCGCATGCCAGGGATGTATCTACTGTCTGCAAGTTGGTAACACGACCTGAAGAAATAAAGCACATCATATTCTGAACCCAAAAATCTATTCTGCTTCAATATGCTAAATGCATCTTTCTTAGGTGGGCGAAAGCATTGCACACAAGATCTCTTACAAATACGTGAAAAACCCCACGTTAAAATGCCACCAAGATTTTGTCGACATGACTGCGCAGTGGGATACCCTCTCGACCGAATGCCGAAAGTACCTGCTGGATGAAAGGCGAAGGATTCCGAAGACCTTCATTGGTTACCGACTGGCCGAAGATGGATGCTGTGAACGCCTTTTTCATCGACGTCATGTACAAGGCTTGTCTCGATGGTTCCTGCGGCAGATAGTGGAAGGTGGGGAGGTGTTGAATCTAACAAAAAGTGAGATAAAACAGATTGACACATTATGGCTCACTATTGCGGTTCCGGGTCACGAGTCAAGAAAAACAAGAAGCATCGCCCAGTATAAGAACATGAAAGCCCACGAGCTAAGATTTTTCATCCAGCATGGCGCACCTTACGTCACGAAAGACATAGTCCCGGAAGACTTCCACACTATCCTCTGTCTGGCCAGTAGAATAGCATGGCTATCCACGCAAGACTCAATTTCCGAAAAAGATATCAGTATCGTTGACAGACTAAGCAACATGTTTTTGGGGAAATTCGAACGGTATTTCGGAGAACAGGAAATATAATTTTCGGTTCATCTGGTTCAACACCTGGCTCTTTCCCTCAGAATTCATGGACCTCTCCAGAACGTTTTCTGCTATGGACCTGAGAACGAGATTGGGGTAATTGGTCAGCGCATTCGTGCCCTAAATAACACCACGAAGAGCATAATCAACGACTTCCGCATTCTAGCAGAATGCGCTGTGATGGTCGAAGAACTAGTCAGCAATGAATCCGTTCCTCAACCGGTCACACATACCGCCAGATCTATTATGGGGATGACGGAATCCATTTTCTACGCAAGAGTACCTTCGGGAATATGTCGGCTGATTGGTAATGCAGAAAAGATTCCATCCAAGCGGATATCCCAAGCCGTTATGGCATACGCGGACCACCACGGCTTCATATGGGTGGATGATAAAATTCATCTATTTAAACGAGCTGTGGTTGAGGCAGGAATTTCGGTAAGAACAAGGAAACACAACGAGGCCTCCTGCCGAAATGGAAGCATCGTCTTTGAAAGGACAGGGAAAGTCATTGCCGTCAAGCACATAGTGGCCATACTATCAGTCGACACCGGATCCGTCCTGCAAACCTTAGTGTTTGGTAATTTAATGCTTCGCAATGAAAAAGATTTCTGCGAAAATAGATGTGTGAAAGTCAAGCACGTTTACGAAGTACAATTATCGCGAGATTATGTTTTGGTGGAGACTGCCAGCATCACAAAGCAGATGGTCATACTCGGTGGTAGCGATTCATTGTTCGTTGTGAGTCCGCCGGCTAACATTTTCCCAACAACGTAATTAGATTAATTCCTTCGGTACCTGATTAAAATTTTGCGTCTAGACTTCGCCGTAGGTACCGTAATATTACAATACTTTGGCCGTTTGTCCGTTATTTGAGTGTCCGACCGTCTTATGTACATGGCGATCACTGTATGAGTCAAATCGAGAAATTAAATTGATCTTAACCGTATCCACATACAGATACGCTCAAGCATCACGCACTACCAAACGTCAACTACAGTACTTATAGCAGTAAGAGCTACCCAAGTTCATGCAATAATAGCGCTCAACTTGACCCCATCTTGTAGCCATTACCTGTGCCTTACACGAGCAAAACACTGGAGAACCGCACAGCAACACTCAGCACTATGCCTACTGGAACTTCTACCAGACAGACCTCTAGTTGTAGGAGACAGTCATACACCATGGCTAGTTCAACCGCGACGGCATCAGAGATATATGCGTGATGCGCATATCCCGTTAGAAGAAAGGCCATAGCTAGCTATAGACGCAAGACGGTGGCCTTACGAAAGACAATAGCCGTCTTGGCCGCAAGAAGGGAGAAGCTTTGTTTTGATAAGAGTTGATACACGACCATAAATCATTCTTCGAACTCGCTTTGCATTTCGAACGGACAGACTAACATCTGTTGCTAGTGCACTCATATGAGTTTTCATCTGTCACTGAATTTGGTAAGGTTTCAGCGCTAGATATTATTGTATCACTTCTGACCATTACGAAATATTGTTCGAGTATTGTATGTACACCAGGAAGATTTTAATTACTGTTGGAAATGGGAGAAAAACCTGAATGCTCCATATGTTTGAGGGAGTATCTCCCAATTCCGGCGCACAGACCTGCTGCTTCACTGTGTGGCCATTTCCTGCATCATTTGTGTCTGGAGAAATTACTGGCTAACGAGGATAAAAGTACTTGGAAATGTCCATCTTGTCGTGGTTCTATTATAGCTTCGGACGTTCGGTTATTGTATGGAGATATGCCCAATTCCAAGCGGAATTCAGACGTGATGTCTTTTCAAAGGATGAAGTTGAAAGATTTATCCAGTTTGCTGTAGATCAACGTGTCAGGTTGCGTTTGGAAGAACTGGACGTGAAAAGGAGTAACAAGTGTACCCGTTCCCGTAATATCTCTCTTCCTGTGCCAGATGAACTTTTTGAGGTCGAAGAAATTACGTTTTCTAAATTCCACGGCGGAATACGTCATTATTCCGTCAAGTGGAAAAACTGCCTCGGAGAAGACTCGTGGGAGCCAGCCTATGGTCTTCGGCACTGTATGAAATTGGTTCGTCGGTTTAACCGAAAGAAAATACGCGTTGCACCCTCGGACCTTCCACTATTTCCCTTATGGTGCGTAGCCTATCACCTTATTTTTGCAGAATATTTCGGGTGTCGGCGAATGATTCTACCCAGGTAGTTATCTTGAGTGGCGCACCTTTGCATTGTCACCATGCGTGGGGTTGCGCGACGTGGGGAAAACAATACTGCCGGACTGCCAAGTGGCGCACGTTTACTTGGCTATTGGCCGAAAGCCTACGCCACTTGGCATAACAATTCCACGCGGATTCATTTGTCGACATTCCATTTTGTCCGAAACAATCTCAACTACAGTTCGATTATACCCGATGTTGCTGACATTAGTATTTTTTCGTAAGCGACCCTGAAACTTTTACAGAGGAACTGGCCACACGCACTGAGGAACCTGAGGTTTCTTTTCCGACCACCGACCACATCACTCCCGTTCTTCCTCCTGTTCCGCACCCCGAAGCATCCTCCTCGTACGCTCAATCTGCCAGTCCTTCTACCTATGGTCGTTCTCCAGAGCCTGTTGAACCTTCTCCTACGGACTTGACCGGACATCAACCTTCGAACTTGCGTCTCGGTGCGCTCGATGTCCCTTCGCACTCCTTCCCAACGCCGCAGAACGTGACAGCTTTTGGACCGGTACTGCTGGACGTCGGCCAAGAATATAACTCCACACCACTGATTATGCAGGCCAGCACAGGTTTGTACACTCCAAGCAGAATATGTGTTTGTGTCTACCGTTATCAAATATCGTTTTCGGTTATAATGAGTAATTTACAACCTATATGGGCTATTAGTCGCTTTGGCGCCGGGTGAGCGCTGGTCATGATCGGA
>BDGG01000001.1:5121237-5186568 GCA_001949185.1 Ramazzottius varieornatus
AGAGCTTACCCGGCCACAAAGACTCCAAAATGCCACGCTGTGACACTGTGTACTTTGACCACTCCCTTGGAAGCGTGGTTATTTGTGGTGCTTCTCACGCTGGCTGCAGATAAGCTCGAGTTCGAAACCCGACCTTCATTAATTTTTTAACATATGTTGTGGCAATACAACACTATAACGCTACCGAATTATCGCGCACTCAACCACGTGATCAGTGATCATCAGAAACATTGTTGTTTTTATAAACCTGAAAACTGTTTTATTTTATAGACACAACGCCACTGATTCCTCTGTCAGCCGTACCCAATGCTGAATCCAAAAGTCACAGAAGGACAAACACAGCTGTTCGGCTGCAGCTCGCAAGTTTCTTACGAAATGCAGTGGTGGTCGACAAAGCCGGAACTCTGTCCCTTGACGAGGTGAACAGAAGACTGCGAAGCGAATTCCCGGAAGCACTGGTCAATTCGCAAGACAGGAGAACGCTAGCCCGTTTTCTTGCTGAAATCATGAAGAAAGCCTTTCCCGAATGCAAAAAAGGTCGAGTGAGAACAGGTCCATCAGTCGACCGTAAACAACCAATTTTTTACGAAAACTTGCGATTCGTAGCTCCCCCATAAACTTTGAACGTGATTGGATCCCATTGGTCCATTACATTCCATATTTTACCGTAGCGTTTGCACTGGCGGATAATATTATTTGTTAGCTGTAACGCCACCTGCTGGGCTTTTCTTTTCACTGCCGCGTCTCGCTGTATGGTTAAGGAGGAGACAGCTGGGGAAGAAAATTAAATATTGATGGAAAGACCGTCGGTTGAGAATTTAAGCTTGCATGACTTTAGATCTCAGCAAAACTCAGACTTGATAAGTATTAACTGAAAATGAGTTCCACTACAGTGGTACGTCATTAAGGATTTTGTGGGAATGATTAATCTGTCTCCACTGAGTCATTTAGAGGAAATGTTGTCCGCAATAACTTCAGTAATCCGCATTACGGCAAACAGAAGTCGGCTGATTTATCAGCGATGACCGCATTGTTGAGTTCTGCGGGAATGTGATCGATAGGGGGTAATAGGGCGTGTGCTAATATTCGGAACCGTTAAATTCTGCGCAACGGGGCTTGGACCCGTGAATGGTAAGACCCATTGCAATCCCTGAGCGTCTTAAACGCTTGAATAGGGAAGTTCACTTCCAACAGAGGAATTCGATAAACGAACGTTCAAACGAAACGGATGCATTTAGAAATGTTTTTAACCAGGGGTGGTCATGGGGACTGAAGGGTGTAAGTGGGCGAGATTATGAAGTGGGTCCGAGGTTGGAAGTCTTGGGGCTAAACACTCAACTAGCAGTCAGCACGTGCGCTGATTTTGTTGCCATAAGACCTCCATGTGGGGCCCACTTCACAATCTCGCTAGAGCTCGGAGCAGCTTGAAAAATCGACGCCGTGGATGGTTTTTGTTTTTGCTACAAACCCATGCTGTCTTCACACTGTGGAGTTTATGGTTTGGTGCGCGGCTTCACGTTATGACGCCCAAAACTGAGAAACCACGCTATACCACGCGGCGAACGCAATTTTTAAAATTTTTTTCAGAATTGCATTTCACGAAATGCAGGTCACCAAAAGCATCTTCTTTTGAAGCACGTTCTCGTATTGGTGAACACATTCGCGAAATCGCTGAACATTCTTTCAGGCGGCGCACTCGAGGCTCGTATACAGACGTCATTGCTAGTCCATGTAGCTTTTAACTACGCGATGGAAAGCTAAGTCTGTTGCCCTGCGCGGTCCGTTGCGGGCTGAGATTCACGCTATGCTGCGCTGATCCACACCTACTGCCAGTGCGATTCGCCCTGATCCATGCGGAGCGAGCCGCGTGGATCAGCGTGGTACCGCGTGACCATGCTGCTACGAGCTCTAATTATCTCGCCCACTTACGCACTTCGGTCCCTGTGGCCACCTCTGTTTTTAACATGCTCAAAACATTTTTGAAGGCAGTCGTTTCGGGTTCGTTTATCGAATTTCTGCTGGAAGCGCAACTTCCTAATGTGTCAAATATAACTAAGATGTGTGTGAAGTTATCAGTGAAATCGGAAAATTTCATCGTATCGGCCAAATCTGCCTACCATAAGTCCAACTTGTCGTTAGTCATGACTTTGAGCATCGGAAAATGACAGGCTTATGGCATGGATATGGGTCTCGAGATTGGGAGTGTTGAATGATACTTCATAGGTTAAGACCGGTAATTTTGCGGGCTTTCGTTACAAGGACATCGACACCCCCCGTCGTACATTCCCGAGTTCGTGTGGATCGTGATAAAACTATTGGTTTATCTTGACCATCATTCTGAACATTAGCAGAAAGATTCCAGCATGAGCTATCACAAATAAACTTGCGACGACGACACAAGCGGAGTGAAAGCAGAAATCAACTGAGGTTTTACTAAATGTGACAGTATAAATAAACACAGCGGCAGTTCTGCCAGTCGGGAAGACTTAATGTGAAGGAATGGTTCTTGACGTCCAGTTTCTAGTCCTTTCGGTCGGCACGGAATTCCTTCTTAGTTGTGGACAGCAAACACGCTCCCTATATTCTCGCAACTGTCTCAAGTATGGCTTCCTTCTGTCTTCAGTGCGAAGGGTGGACATAGTAGCATGCCAAATAGCACAAGCTCGGTCGGGTTCAAACCGACTTCGAGCCAGACAAACCTGCTGGGCTTTTGGAGTGTGGAGGTCCAAAGTCCTCTAGTCATAAGACGAACGAGAACGATTCTCGATAACGCTCTTACTCACCAAACATTACGGGCCACGGCATATGCTAAAACCAGGACCTGGACTGGATCGGTGGATCCCTGTATCTGGATTCTGTATCTGGATTACGCCTGGATCTGTACTCTGTATCTGGACTATCATATTTTAAAACGGAGGTGACAGGTGAATGACAAAATTTTTTTTACAAGGATCCACCGGAAAAAATCCTTAAATAAGACAGACAGAAATTCAGAAAACTGAAAATTCAGAATAAATTTTCAAGCGAGGGGTACGGGTATGATCCATAAAACATTAATGGTAATAGGAAAATAATAATTGATAAATTGAAGAGAAAAACTTTACCAGATATTTAAAACTGTCTCAGATGAATTTCAAACCGTTGTAGACAGGGCGTCTGTCGCGTCTTCCCCCTCTCCTTCCCGTCTTTCTTTTTCCTACCTCTGGGTACGCTTTCACCATAGCATACTTGACCGAGTTCTGGATCGATTTCTGATCAGACAGGCTCAGCTCCGCGTAGTTCTTTTATTTGAAGAAGGAGACAGCACGGGCGCGGTAAAAGAAGTGGGTGGCGGATTGGACGCAGGAGAATGCGCATACGTAAACATGTCGCAAAGCCGATTATGTTTTGTCTGCAGTTTCGCCTTCCTAATATTCCTCAGATATCGGTCGACAGTTTCAACTGAGTTTTGCAAATCTTCCGCAATTTGCCAGCTGTTTTCTTCCGGACCGTAATTCTTCCACTTGACAAGGTACTGCTTTACTCCGTTTTCCGTCCTGTCTGCGATTATTCCGTCCACTTCATATTCCAAAGGACCTTGATCTTCCACTGGAACAACGAGGAGAGGGGGCGGCGGCAATGAAATTCTTGGTAACTGACGTTCTTTCACTGGCACAACAAAGTCCAAGGGTCACATTTTCAAATGACAATATTTTTGATCAAGTTCAGTAAGAAATGCAATTACCGATGTTAAGACCAAACGTAAAATTCGGGCGCAGAGTGAACTTCGACTAAATGAGCGCATTAAGCGCGATCGGATTTACCAAGGAACGAACAACACGAAATGACAGAATACTGGTCGGTGGTTGACCGTGGCTAATCTCGCCCGGTTAGAAACGACAGTCACTACCCTGTTGTCAGTTCGAAATACCGTGGCAACACCTTTTCGCCAAAGTCATACAACGGGTGACTGAAGACGCAGAATTTAGACAAAAAACTTTACTGTGGCTAATTTCGAACTTAGACCTTCTTTCCGGTGCACTGCTTCAAAAACTTTTTGTGGCTTGGCTCAAACGATTCTTTGTCCTCGGATCGAATCACGATGTCGAATGGGTTGAATTCTTTGTCGTGCTTCTCAACGCATTTTGCGTTAGCGTGGAAGTAAACCGGAGAAACTTTTCCATTTTGTTCTTGATTGTTCTTCTTGAAGGATCGTATCATCTGACTGACGACGACGAGGTCTTTCGGGGGACTGGGAGCATTACCGTCCAACCGGAACTCGGTATGACAACCAAAGCACTTTTTCACACTTCCGTGACAGCCAGACAGAAAACGAAGCTCGTAAGTGAATGGCTCGACAGCTGCAACGGAATTCTTGGTTCGTTTCTTCGCTGTGTTGTCTGCGGCTGCTCGATAAGCAAAGGCTTTACCTGAAACCGACCAGCATCACACAATCGTTCCGGTACCATGAGGTCAGAAAAGATGAAATACCTTCAGCAGAAGTTAAAGTTGAAATTTGCGACGTCTTTTCGGTAGTTCCAAGACGGCGCTGGGTCCGGTTGTGACGTTTTAGTCCAGTGCCTTTTGCAAGCTGGAATGACGCAATCTTGTCTAACGGGGCCTCGGACTTCTGTTTGTTGTGCCACATTGCGTATGCCGCGCTGACCTTCTTGACGGCAGCGACAGCCAGCGCGTGTTGACATATCTTCCCAATTCTGTATGGAAGACAAGTCTTTGCGTCGCAGGCTACCTGTCCGGTCTTCGGGTTAATGGTAACGGTATGAAATTGATTTCTGCCGCTGTGACTGGCCACAATGAAGCACATGTCGTCATCACCCGGCGCATCGGTGATATACTTCTTGTTGTCCATCAAAGCCCGCGCTTTCACTTCGAGCTGAAGACGCTGTCCACGTTGTATATTCGCAAAGCCATCGAGCAGTGACTCTTCAGAGTCAACAGGGGAAGGTCGAGGGGAGGAAGCTTCGGGCAGAGTCTTCTGAGTGAGCTCGAAAATTTCGCCCTCCAAAGAATCCTGAACGATAACCACGTCTACTTCCTTCTTCAACACAGGCTGGGTGTGTATCTTTCTCAGAAGCTTCTTTCTGTCTTTTTCCGATTGCCTAATTAAAGACTTAAAATCATTGACTTTCGAATTTATCAAAGGCTTGAGCTAACGAAAGGGACGAGACTACCGCCTGATCACTTACACCCGAAAAAAATCTGTGGCCCGGACTTTCAGATGGTTGTATTGGTCGAGCAGATCCATTCCAGGTGTTCGGTCGATCAGCGTCTCTTCAATGTCCTTTTCTTGTTTCTGCACGAGCTTCTGCATTGCCTCAACAAAGGGAGTGAGCTTCATCTTCTATTTGCCTGTCTGCCGCTTTGTTACGGAGTTCATACATTCGTTTGCGTTCTGAGTATAGACGTCCAAGTCAGCTGACAAGCGATCCGTGTCGACAGCGACATGCAGTTCTGTATCAGGTGTTCTTTCTTCTCCTTGAAGTACGAGACAAAGTCAGTGCCTTCTTCCATGATCGCAGTCCATTTCTCATACAGAGCACCAGCAGCAGTCTCGAAGTCTCCCCCTGCACAGTCCGCCAAACCAGCCGTCTTGTCTGTGCCTTGCTTCTTTCCGAAGATGTCTTGAATGACCTGCATAGAGACGTCAGGTTTTTCCCCAAGGGCACGAAGCTTCTTCTCTATGTTATCGTGCATGTGTATGTCACAGAGAAGATGGTTCGCCGCTGGAAAGAGATCTTTGGACGGCTGGTACAAAGCCGGATCACCATCAGTGCCATACACCTTCAAGTCTACCAACTCAGAACAATGGTTCTTCAGCGAAGCTACCATCTGCCAGTACGTCGCCCGCGACTTGTCTTGATGGATGAAGATAGCACCTGAACATGAACAGGTTAGCTTCACAAATGTTTTTGATAAGCAGTGGACTATCAATACCGAAACTCCTTTAGTATCATCGTTAATAAAACTTACCGAGCATGACTGGATGATCCCCAATATTGGTAGATCTCGACCGAAGAAGCAGATGTCGATACGTCACAGCAGTAACGAAGAACTTTCCCACGTTGAACATGGTGTCGACGCCAAGCACAGATAAATTATCAGCATTCGTGCAGAATCGTACCATGTCATCGAGCTGTCTCTTTGTTGCGCAGAAGATGAAGAGCAATGGGACTGCGTGGATTTCGTTGACGAATCTGAGAGACGGAAAGTCGAATTCTTTCTTGCATTTTTCCTGAAGTCCCATGATGTCATCTACTGGCTGCGCGTCTTGAGTTAAATTTCGGATTTGTTTCGTGCCGGTTGGGATACTAGCGAGGCTCATTACTGTGTAGATCTCATCGCGATCCTCTTCAAAGGTCTTCATAGCGATGCCGCGGTCTAGGCTCTTTAATGACTTCTTCACGCTTTGATAGCTTCGACTGTAAGGCTTTGATCCGTGTCGACGGTTACCATGCTGTGAAAGTTCGAAGGAATGTGCCCCCTCGTCAAACTGGTAATACAGAAAGGAGTAATCACACTTGGCATGGCTGTCGTCGTGAGCGCGAATGTACACTCGTCTGAAGTCTTTGGACGATTTGCAGATCCAAGTCTGTCGAGTGAACCAGTATCCCTCTTCATCAGCGTCGTACTCTTCCTTCGTTGCGCTCATCAATTTACCTTCGGTGCGGGTGAAATAGAAGGAGCGCGGACCGTGTGTTGCAGAATATGCTCCGTTATCGTCGGAGAGAACATCACGCAGATCAGTCAGCGACTTCTCATGCATGATGAACACACAATGATCTTCTGGTCTAAATGGCGGATCTTTCGGGACAGGATCGATTTCCAAATGGACGTCCAGTAACAGCTGGACAGCATCAAACGTGCCGACTGTCTGGTTCCTTCCTCGACTGAAGCAGTCTGTGTTAGCGTACTTGCAAATATCCCAAGCTACGTCTGTAAACAAGTATCAACAGTCACTTGTTAATTTCTGAACGTGGTTTGTCTTGTGAATCGGGTAATCGCAATTATCTAATTATAAGTTCGCAATTAAATTTCTGATGCGAAGCTAGTCTTAAACCAGAACCGGCTCACCTGAGCTCATCAACGTCCTCTGGATCGAGGTTGAACGATTTCTCTGCTTCCGGTGTCTCCTCGTGTTCGGAACTGATGGTCTGGTAATCATCGGTTTCTTTGAATGCTGCCTTCAAATTCCTCCGCGCACCTTGATCCTCTTCGTCACTGCTGTCGAGCGTGATGACGTCTTTACTTGGCTGCTTATTTCCGGAGATTGAGAGTACGGTTGACTGTCTTCCCGCACTTCCCGACAAGTACGCGCTCAAGTTTCTTTTGAAGCCCCGATCAATCTAGAAGACCATCAGACCATCACATGTTGAAATTGGGACTATGGAGGTTATCGTGTTCGTATTATGATAACTAATTAATCCCTTACCGCTTCAAACGACGATGGTTTTTTAATGGGGCTGTTTGGCAAACTGCTTTCACTTTCGGAATTATACGGCACAAGCAAAGGAAATCTGCAACCCAAAAGCGTGATGGTCATTATTCAATTTGTTTTCATGATCTGATATTTTTCTAATGGCTTAATGGCTAAAACGCGAATGTCCACTTACGATGATTTCTCTCTGCTGTCGTTTTCGGCCTCATTTCCGCTGGATGACTCCTCCATGACCCAAAAGTGGCGACCAAGAGGCAGAATAACACTCACGAAAATATCGGATTACGTTTCAAATAACAGTATCAAAAAGACGGAAATGAGGAACAAAACGTCGAACGTTATTGCATTTGTGCATCAGATACTGATGAAGCAATATCGCTATCGTGTGAGCGCCAAAAGATTTCTCATTTAAGGCTGGTCCTTCACTTTGTCTGTAAAAAATTGTCTGTAAAAAATCACATTGTCTGTAAAAAATCTCCCTGCAGCTTTGTTGTTCTGTTGCAGACTGGCGCCCTTCACGGTCTCAACATTAGGAGCGTGATAAGCCGGTCGAGTTGCATCGGTGGCCGTTACTGCGTAGTTATGTGAATTCACGTACAGAGACAACATTCCATTTTTGGAGAATATTATTCGGAAAATTTTCGGCTGCATATTGTATTTTTAATTTTTAAAATGTACGTCAGTCCAGATACAGAGTACAGATCCAGAGGAAATCCAGATACAGGGATCCACCGATCCAGTCCAGGCCCTGGTTTCAGCATATGCCACGGGCCACCGTGTAAAAGGTTTTGCATGAAATATTACACATATGCAGAGTAAGAAGAATACTTTGTGATGACTTTCGAATAACAATTCGCTAACAGAGCTGGTACAGAAAACATTGCCTGCTACCGCACAGGCAGTAAACGAGCTGATTACTGTTGTGAAACCCTGCGGTCGCAGTTGGGCACAGTAACTGGAATAATCTGGCCTGATCAGATTTTAATAAACCTTTTCGCATTATTCCTCGTCCGCACAGTAGAGACACGAAAAAGTCATTAGATTGCCACCACATGGTCACAGCCGCCAAACGGTCTTCTGAGAGCTGTAGCACAACACAGATCGAATCTCTCGTACGATGTAACGTTATATGCCCATAATGGGTTAACCCACTAGATAAGATAGTGTAGGGTCACTGCAGTCATCTTGCCTTCAATGACGTGAAAACTGTAATGGAAAATTATAAGTCACAATATAAAACTAGTTGTGAATGACCGCGAGGAACTTTGGAAACTGATTGTTATCCAATAGGACATGTCCTCGCAGTGAAGCTGCCGGGTGCAAAAAGTGAATTAGCCGATATCAAGATCCAAAGTTAGAATCGACAGTTAAAGGGCTCCACTAAGGCCGAAAAGACTAAGCGAGAATCATTATTAATCATTGGTCAAGTGGCACCATGTGCGACCCCTTACTTTCAGTGAGGCTGGGCTCTCCACGTAAGTCTTTCCATCTGACAACTGTTTCAGTCCCTCTTGGATACGCCGACCTCTATCCCTAGCCACCACCATCCTGCCTTTGTGTGCGGGCTTGATGACAATCGATGGATCGTTTCGTAATTGTTTCAGTGCAAGTCGTTCCCCGGAAAACAAGCTGTCAGTAGTTTCTTGAGGCAACGAAGCCTCGATCCTCGTAAAGAAAGTCTGTTCTTCCACTTCTAGGAACTCTGCTAACTCGGCCCATTTCCGTTAGAATTCGACCGTGTGGTTCTTGGCCACATTTGGTGTTCGGAATCTGGCTTTGACTCTTTGGTCCACTTCTTGATTCCTTGGGGTTTACGGAACAAGTCATCATGAGCTTGGGTGTTCGCAGGGACAAGGGCTTTTGGTACGAAGCTCAGGCCTTTTCCAAGCAATTTCTTCTGACGCCAAGTCTTGCCATGTCCAGCACATTTCCGCACTGCAGACGCTTTAACTTTCGCATTCGAATATATCATGCCTTCTCTGCACTATGGACAAGAGCAGTGTTAGTTTCGTTCGCACGTAATTTAAGACAGATGGATCTGCAGATTCGCTCGCCCACATTGACGATGTAATTTATAACATTCACGTGGCTGAGGTTTCGCAGGTAAACAAAGTTTAGTTGAGCTGCTTGCGCATGTTGAAGCGACAATCAATGGCGTGCTTGTTGTCGTCGATTCTAGTCGCTTGAGTTATCTGTCGTGCAGTGTTACCGACTAGTGAACGAAACATTTGTTGTGAAGTTAAGACTATCAGATTCGTTTTTGGGGTTGGTGCGCGATACGGCGTGCTGTTTCGTCTACGTTGATATTTAGTATTTCTAAACGGCCGTGTTTGCTGCCGGTAACTGACTAGGAGCTGGTGTTCGCTGTGCTGACCTGGTTTGTCGGTCTGACTCTTCAGCTATTCGGCGTCGGTAATAAGCAGATGGTAGGAAAACTTCTCCTGGTGAAAGTGCAGAAACTTGCGGACTAAGCGTGTCATTTGAAGTTCGGTACACTGACGATGGCGTGCGCCGGCCTTTTCCGTTGCGGGCTGTAGTGGCTGGGTAGAGTGTCAGTTGATCGACACGGACGGGAGATGTCGTTCCTCCAGTATGAACGTTAGAATCCTCCCGGTTGGCTCCAAAATGTCACGGGTTAGAATCGGTGACGGTACCACGTACGACACAACGTTAGGCAATAGGCATAGGTTTATTGGTAAGTAAGAGGCTAGGACTGAAGTGTAGCACGACAGAACGAGTTGGAGAACGGAAATAACAACTGGCGCACTGCGTTGTAAGCAGTCGCTCAAATAGCAAGTGCTAAAGACAACAGCGGTCCAACCGGTGGTGTCAAGCGGTATTGTAGATATGCATTACAAGAGATCAGTAATTAACCTCTCCGGTACGAAATCAAATAGCGATACATCATCAAATAGCGAAAGAAACTAGTACACCGTCCCGCTACTTGTCATATGCCGCATGCTAGTACGTGAAGA
This sequence comes from Ramazzottius varieornatus, assembly GCA_001949185.1. Lineage (NCBI taxonomy): Eukaryota > Metazoa > Tardigrada > Eutardigrada > Parachela > Ramazzottiidae > Ramazzottius > Ramazzottius varieornatus. The sequence continues at coordinate 5,131,648 of BDGG01000001.1, forward strand.
CGTATTTGGGGCGGAACGGCTGCCGGCTAAATTATCTTGGCTTTGATTCCTCACCAGACATACCTGGATAGTCTGAATACCATCCCGACTGTCTCTGACCATCATCAGGTGGAAAACATTAGGCTTATTAAGATTAATTGGCTTGTAGCCAGTCTTCCTGGTAGAAGATGGATTTCGCCAGCGGCTGTCACACGGATCTCTTTATTAAACGTTCAAAACCGAAGGTTCATTATTGTGGTGCTGATTTACGATGATGAGACGGACTTTTGATAAATTCCAAAGCCCGATATGTCGACAGTAAAATATAATGTGAGTGAACCAAAAGCAAATCAGCTCCGATACTGTTTGGGATATCTTTATAACGTTAGCGCAAATCGTCTGAGATATCCACAATTAGTTTACTGGATCTCAAACTCCACTAAGTGTAGGTAGTCTCCGTGGGCAACGTGGTTCTTTCAACGGACGAAGTAACAGCTGAAATGAAGTTTGAAGCGAGCCAAAAAGATCGATCGTTGCTCTGGAGTCTGGAGGCTTCTTAGGGGGAGTGGTGCTTTTGCTGGTAGTGGGCATGGACGCTGGAAGTTTCGGAGGTGCCGCAGATGTTTCATCGGCGGAGTTAGTCCACAATGCATCACCACCGTCCGCGGCAGCAGTCACAGGCTTAGTTAATCAACCGACTTGGTCAAGCCAAACAGCCATGGGGCCGGAAAATTTCAATGTGGAAAAACAGCTGGGGAACAGAAATGTTAAGCCTGACGTCACGGCTCGAACCAGGCCGTGTGCATGGCAGTGTACATAACCTGCACACATTGAACCGTCAAGTGGGCGAAGCCGGGTTAGACTGAATTGACCAACCCGACTTCCAGTCGATAGTTACATGACGAGCACTACATACTGCCACCAATTTTTTTCCACATCGGCTTTTGCGTAGCGGCATGGCTGAAGCCACAATCTCTCCAGATTTTAATCTTCCGTCCCCGCACCGAGAATACGGAGATTTTCGAGATTTTTCTGTCGTTGAAGAGCCTAAAAGCTCTACTGTGATTCAGCAAGGCAGCACAGAATGTAAAAAAGGACCTTTGCTGAGCAATCCAGAATCACGTCTGCCGATATCTCCAGGTAATGAACCGCGCAGCACGGAGAATGATTTCCGGTCAAGTCAATCTCGTTCGGTTCTGGAAAGTTATGGCAAATGACATCGGTCGGCACATGTGGGATATACTGTAATCGTCCGGTAAGTCCAGAACGGTGATGGTTGGGAAGACGTGGTTGGGATGGAAAGGCGAAGTTCGGAAGATCATCTTTGAGCAGCTTTCTCTGACACTCACAGCTGGCCACACAGTCCAGTTCCAGCAGCTGACTTGCAACAGTCACTCACCAGCCTAGCTATGAGAAGGTCGAACATTGCTGCATTATTCCAACCGATTCCAGGACGAATAACCTGATCGTAGAAGAAAGAGGAGCAAAGCACGAAACGGATATTCCAGATCACCTCAAGCGGATCTTACTTCTAGCCACACACAAGGCACCCACTGCGTCGACGCGAGTAGTATTAATATTTGAGTTGTGAGTCCACTCGACCTAGGACGGCGGGGGCAAATAAAATGCCAACCGATCACGTCATGCTTTGATAGGGTATCGATCAACTGATTAAGGTAGTGATGGAATTTTCTCGCCTTAAAAATATTTACATACACGACGCTAGAGTTATTAGGAAAAACCTGCGACCTATCGGCTTAGGATTATCCACGAAACTTCCAAGCAAGATACCGCAAGGAAAATTATGTTTCTATTGTTCGATAGTTACAGTAGCGAAATCTAGCGAGCCTGAGAGCCTTCCCAAACTACAACAGAATCTGTTCGCCCTAGTTCAGCAGACAAAGTGTGTTTGCGCTTGGAGAAATAGACGTCCGGGTGCGGGGGGTCCCCTGGAGGTAACCCCTGGTTACCGTGTTGTAAGAGGGGTGACTCGTCTGTGCGAACAAGTTGTGCGAGGGTTGCCGCCTCTTGACCATCACTTCTCCCGGGCCACTCTGTACTCACCGCCCAATGGCGGAACCTTCCATGTCAAACGTACGAGGAACCGCGCCGGTTGAAGCGAGCTGGTTTGTCAGGCTTACCCTAATGAAGTGGCGCCAGATCTTACGATGAAATCCGCCTGTTGATATGGCCGGGCTCTTCAGGGCTGCCCCGCCAAACTCGCGCATTTTCAGAAACAATTTTAATTTCTCGTTTGAGCCTGTAAGTATGCCAATGTCCAGTTTGGGATTTTGGATTTTCGAACGAATCTGAAGTTCGTTTTTGAAACGGATGACCTGGGAATTTTTTTATGAATTTATGAAGTATAAGATGGATATTAAAAATTAATCTGAGAAGACAGAAGAACTCTTTCATCTTCTGTCTTGTCCATTAACATCATGGCGGTATCTTTAGCTACTACCTACAAAAGAAAAAGTAAAAAATGGTTCATGGTTCTATGTGGATGAAGATCGTGTAAAGATTCACACCTGGAAAGAGATGGCGGAAAGTGAGTCCTCTTTTGATCCAGTCTAGTTCATCCCTAATCCATTTCCGAAGGTCTCCGACATTCCCACCCAGCTGCCACTTCTTCTGGAATAATTTGCCGCCCCTTTTCCTTCTGGCATCGGTCGTTTCTCGATCGTCGGCAGTGGACCGGAGAGTGTATGTGCCGGCAAAGTTATGGTCGTTGTACTTCTTGGTCGCCGTGGTGAGTTGACGCTGAGCCCTCACCAACTCCGCTCGAAATCCCTGTTTTCGCTTGATATAAAATGCAGCGATCCATTGACGGATGTTTCCCTTTGCCTCCGAGACTGACAGCATCTGAAGCCGTTCCAGCCTGTCGATTTCGGCAAACCAGCCGACAAGGCCCCAGAATGCTGTATCAGCACGCGATCTTTGGCAATTTCTCTGCAAGAAAAGTAGTTCATCGTTCAGCGTTTCGTATTTTTGAGATTCAGGTTCGTACGCCCTAGCGATCGGTAATTTGACTAAGCATCTACATAACGCTTTATGGGCAAGTTTCACGACATTGCCAATGGTCTAATATGCAGACAGATGACGATAAATACAAATTGAATGTTAATAAGTAAATTTTGAGCAAACTTACTGGTACACCCGAAGCGCAAAAATCCAGTGGAAAAAACAAGAGGTGGAAAAAACCATAAAATAACCATGGATATCTGCTCAATCATGCCCCACGTGTCGTACTTCAGTTATGAGGGAGTTTTTCTGTGACTTTTGCAGTTGGAGGAATTTCTGGAAGAGAAATAGAGCACACGCTAATTATATACTGTACAGAGTCAGCATACGTTTTCCCGATGAACACTTAAATCTTAGTATGTATACAGAGCAAACAACTCGGCTCTCATTGTTGTCCAAAGTGGCGCATCTTTGCACCCAAAATCGCCAAGAACGTGCGCCAATTAGTAGACCGACCTGGTCAAGCTAGTTTCAGGGATGAGCAGTCATGAGAACTGGAACATTTCGCTTCGCTACCGCTTTGCTTCGATCTTACTTCCCGCTTTTGTTTCGCTATGGATTTTCGAAGGTCGCTTTCCGCCATGGACCGCTATAGAAATATTTTTGAAAATATTAATTTTTACTGCAAACATTTTGCAGCAATTAGATGCTTGCTCTTCCGGATTAGATCAAGAAGGTCTTGATTGACATTACAAAATAATAGTCTCTCGAAGTTCAGATCATTGGTACGAAGTCTAATCTCATTAAGAATTCTTCCCGAAATACTGAAAATTCGCTCGATACCAGCGGTAGTCGCAGGCGCTTATAAGATTTGCTTAGCTATCACACACATCCTCTTGAAAATATCTTGCGTTCAGTCGTTGTTCAGATAGAGCTCATATTCTGCTTCAACCGTAATCGCTGGACTCTGCTTAGTCTTGGCCAGAGGGACTTCGTCTTCCATAAAGCTGAACAATTCCGATGCTCCTTCGGCTTTCTTCGACGCACTGAAAGAACAAACCAGCCTAGTGAATATACGCAAATTTCGGTATTGTCTCGTAGTGATATATTTATCTCTTTTTTTAATATTTGAAAATCAAAGCATACCTTCTGCTACTGCTTGCGAGAGGAGTGGTATCGCAAGGTCCTGCTAACTTCACTTCTCGCATCATACGCAGAATGACCTCCCGGGTTCTTTTTTCGGTTTCGACAGCTCTCTTTGATCCTCTGCAAAAACGTAGCTTGAAAGAGGGATCTAAAAACGAAGCCGCCAAGTACAAGTCATCTTCCTCCAGTTTGTCGAACCGTTCTTCGAGAAGTCCAAGTAGCTCCAAGGTGAAGGCTTCCAGCAACGGGTACTCTCCAGCAGCCACTAAATTGTGCAAATGCACCCGAAGACCGTACAAAATAGGCAATACCTGACAGATGGCCGGTATGCTATCACGTTGCAATCCCAGAAAGGCCGTTTGAAACGGCGCAGTCGTTTTAACGAACTTTTTCAAAATGATTTCGTAATCAGGAGAAAGACGGTACTTCTTCTCAAGACCCGCTTTGTCCCAGTCCATCTGCAACGCGTGCTCGGCCATGATGAAGTTGCTGTTCCAGCGAGTGGCACAACGCGCTTTCAAGGCTCGTCCGAACTCTTTCTCCACAGCTTCTGTCATGCTCACGGAATGCCGAATGCTCGAAACAACTGACGCCAGCGCTTCTACCGCTTTATTGACCCACTGCACAGTTTTTCACGGGCTTTTTGACCACTAGCTGTAGTGAATGTGGCACACATCGAACCTACGAGAAAACCAAATAATACAAATGGTAACCCAACCGAGCAGAAATATTTGAAAAGTTTCGTGAAGCTCGGAAAAAGTATCGCACCAGAATTTTTCTTTCAGGCAGTAAACAATATTTTTGGAGGAGAAGTTCCGCTACTTCATTAGCCAAGTTGTTGTCCACGTCGAGTTCCTCAGGATCGACGGGATCGAACTCTTCGTCATCGGCAGCCGTTTCTTCGAGTTCTTGAATATCTTCCTGATGGCTTTCTTGTTGAAGTGAGTCATCATCTGCAACAAACCGCGAGTAAATGCAAGATACTTTTCCAGTCAGACAAGTGACTAAACTGTAGGAAAGTTTAGATGGCGGTACCTGAGCTATCGGCAGGGCTGTTGAATCCATAGAACTGCTGAAACCAGTCTTTGAACGCGCAAATGATATTGCTCCCATTGTCCGTACCCACGTAGAAGATCTTCCTTGGCAGACCGTAATCCGCAATCACCTCCACTGTCAAGTTGAGTATCGCTTCAGCTGTGTGTGAGCCTTTGAAGCGAGGACCGGCGAGAAGGAAATTGAGGAAGCGGAAGTTCTCGTCGATGAAATGGACACTGATGCCGAGGTACCCACGCTGACGTTTACTGCTCCAAATGTCGATGATCATCGCCACTGCGTCTGCTTTGTCCAGCAGTCTGACTAGCGCAGCTTTGATATTGACGTACTGCGCAGGTAGAAGCGTTTTGACGATTCGGTGCCTCTTCGACCACTACAAGTACGAAAAAGCTGTCTCGATATGACGTCATGCGCCCATATGGAAAATAATAGGCTTTAACTCCAAACCACTGTCTGCAACTTTGATAGCTTTATCAAAGGACGAGTGACCGAGCACGGACGGCGCGATCAGAGTTTGCACCTGGATAAGAGCTACGGCTTCGTCCAGACGGATCTGCTGGGGATGCTTCCGTCCAAGTCGCTTCTTCTTCGCCGAAGGAAAGTAATCGACGAACGTACCATTGTCCGCTTTTCGTTTCGCTTCTTCCGACGATGCACAGAACGTTACCACCTCCTAGTACCAGCAATAAAATCGAAAACAAGGTTACGGGAATTCAATCCCAGCTATCCGGGTAAATATGATGGCTGTTAAAGTTCCGGAGAGGGGAACATCACCTGGTTTCTGTTGTGGAAAGTCAACACATGGCTTTTGAAGTTACTGTAGCCGTCCCGGGATGATATCTTCTTCTCAATCTTCTTTTCCTTCGGGCACAGACGACAGTTCCCGGAATGAACTACGTAGCTCTTGCTGTTCTTCGATTCTCTGGCGGTAGCTAACGACGAGAAAAAGGTGGAGTAGAATTCTTTCGCCTTCCGGTCGCGGTCTCCACTCGATGCGTCCGACGCTTCCACATCGTTATCTTCGTCGATGACAATCTCCGTAGCGGCCATCCTTCAGCAGTTCTCTCGAAAATCAACCAAACCTCTTGTACACTTCGCACAGCCGATGGTACAAGTTTTCATGGAAGAGCGAAAGTCAAGATTTTGTCAGAAGATGCGTTAGACAACTAAAGTTAAGAGATTAGTCGCCCTCTTGCGACAACTTGTGCCGTATGGTGTGCTTGATTTTGTAATCGCTTAGTCATCTCTCACTCGAAGGTTTACATGGGTGGTTGTCCTCTAAGAACTATATGCATTTGGAACGATAATCACTCGTTGACTCTGAAAAAACTGTGACTTTTTACATTTACCATAGCGGAATTCAGCTTTCCGCTCCACTTTGGTCTTTTTTTTCCGCTTTCGTAGTTTTCTACGGATTCCGCGTCGCTACGTTCAGTTTTGGCCAGAGCTCCGTCCGCTATAGTTTCGCTGCAACTCGAAGCGAAGCGGATAGCGACCACCAAAACGCTACGCCGCTCCAAAACCGCTCATCCCTGGCTAGTTTGCCGACCTCCCATATGAAGCAGTGAATTTACTGAAAGCAAGGTTCTTGTAAAATCGGTCCTGCTTATTACCCATATGAAATCCGAGCTTGAACGTGTTCTTGTGGTCGGGGAATTCTAGTCCAAGGGCTTTTACCACTGTCTTCTCGAACGATTTCCGGTTGTCAGTGGATAGAGGTTCTTTGAGCTGCTCCGCGTAATACTTCACAAGGCTTTCAGCCAGCAACCAACTGCCTGGCACAACTCCCAGTGCGTTGCGTATGACGTCACACTCTTCTGCAAATGCCATTCGTTCCTAGTCTCTCTTCTCACGTACGCGATTCTTGACTGGCTTCTTCTCACATTCCATCACAGCGTCGAATTCCTCGGGCAAATACCGATCCGTTCCGAAGGCTGAGCGTTGAATCCAGCTATTTTGAGAATCCGGATAACCATCCCATTTGACGTATATAAGGAGAGCCCAAAACACTGGTCAGCTGTCGACGGTCCAAAATCTTCTCAACATAATACTTCTTACGCTTGCGGTCAGCCGTGGTCACACTCGCTGGCAACGGAAGCTTCTTTCCCTTCAATTTTTCCTTTCTTCCGTGCATCTGAAGATCTCTCCATTGTCCCGTATTGAGGCAGAAAGACACATTAACGACGGAAAACTGCAGCAGAAGAAGGCGATCTTAGTTGAAACCAACTGAATGACCACTGTCCGACTATTACACATTGGTAAGTTATATAGACAAGCTCGAGTTACATAGACAAGCTCGAGTGTTAGACCCGAGCACTTGGCTTGTCTGTCCCATTACTGTATAGTGTTTGGCTGTGCTCTCTCTACGGGCAAAGCACCCACAGTGGTGCAATTGCTGACCCAGTCTGGTGCAATCCGGTATGGGTCAGCAAGTCACTTCGCAGTTCCGAATAACGCGAACAGCTTCCGATATTTCTCATTGGAGAGATGTTATTGGTATTATTTATTCATGTAGTCATGTAGATATTTGAGGGCGGACTCACAATAATTCCTGAATCATCGTCGGACCAAGCCAGAAAAGCAACATGTTCTCGAAGATCGGAGGTAGGCAACAGAATATTTTCAGAAGTTCTAATATAAAAGATATGAGGACACTCTGCCCTGAATAGCCCAGCAATTCTGTCTTCCATCTCATCCTCGTCCGGCTTTCTGAACAGCTTCGCATACACAAATGTGTGCAGAATATTTTTGTTCTCACAATCCATAACTGCTATGATCATGTCTATGTGCATTACACGCTTGTTCACATCGGTAACAATGAACTCATTCTTCTGGTGCGACTGACCACGCATTTTCGTTCTTACAACGATTCTCACTTCAACCGCAGCTCTTCTGAAGCAGTGAACTCTGACTCGCGACCAACATTCTTTCCTCCTTCTTCCTTCTCGTCTCACTTCCGCGTACGCTTCCCCGTCTTCGATCACATTAGATTGGCCACTCAACCGGCAAGTTCCGGCTGCTCCTTTGATGACGTAGGGTGATGCGGGCACTCCTATTAGTCTCTTATCTGTTGTCACAATCTTGCTGTTTCCGAAACACAGCATGTCTTCCATGTGTGCCGTACACCCCTGCAGCTTTAGGAAACTGTCCATGATGTTCTTTGTGTTGTTGTACGTGCCGCAAATCTTGCGTGTTACTTGCCCTATCTGATTTTCCGGACGATAGCAAGACGAAAGATGCAGCGGTCCGAAGAGTTTAATCGCGAGGGCCAAGTGGAGCATCAAATGAATAGAGTATTTCGTTTGTTCGATCCCGAAATAGTCTTGGAAGGTTTTCACATATCTTGTGCATCTGCTCTCAATCTCCTTCAGAGATTCATGTTTGATCTCGTCCTGGGTGGCAAGCCACCCGATACGGCTCAGGAGACAGACGAGGAAGTAAAATCCCTCTGAACAGTTTCCCTTCAAGACGAAAGGTGCAGCGTGCTGTATAAAGAATTTGAGCTCATGTGCCTTCCATGACTTGTAATCGTCCAGTGACCGCACACTTCTGTTCTGATGGCCCGGTAGAGCGACGGACATCCACAACCGCTCAATTGCGTTCAGCTGTGCTTTGGTTATTCCACTGTTACCGTCGACAGTTATGATCTGAGCGATTATCCATCGCACCACACCTTCATCAAACTGATGCATGATGTCCAGAAGGAAGGCCAGTACCATATCGAACTTAACCCAGAATCTGAGTATCGAAGGTCTCCGAAAGCCTTTGGTCATTCTTTCGGCCAGGAGAAACCTTTTCTCTTTCACCGGCATCTTTTCCCACTCTTCGGCGAAGTCGACGAAGTGCTGGTGAGTCTTCATTTCAACGTTTCTCGTGTACTGGTAACACATGCAATGATTTATACACTCTGCAACGTACGTAGAACAATTAATTTTGTTAGGTGGGTTAATCACGATTTCTCGATCAACTGTGGTTTCTGTTGGTCCCGTTTGAAAGAGTAGGTGCAACCTTTACCTGCGCTGTGGGAAAGATGACCGTTCAAGGCTGTTCGTTCAGAAGAGTCAGCCCAGATCGAGTGGACGCTTACACCGGAACTCATCTGCATGTTCTCTATGCTGGTCCACAGGACTGGACGGAAACCGTCGTTTCCTAGCTGCAGTGTCCGTAGCTGCTCTTTTAGGAAAACAGGAAGGCCTTTCTGTCCTTTGGTAGAGTCTTCCCTACCCAAAGAAGTAGCATAGGCCACACGTTTACGCTGAGTCGGATCGGGACATTCAGTACATGTACAAAACTGACGTACATCTTTCGGCTTGTACTTTCGCTCACTGAGGCCGTATTAGCCCAAAGCGAGATGACCAGATCACCGTCTGCGGGATTCATTTCGAGCCACCGTTGCCCATCGCAGACATAACGGAGAACTTTACCGCTGAATTTCTTTGTTTGGCTACTGCAGAATTTTCCGTAACGTTGCATAGTCGACGTTAGTAGTTCATGCAATGGCTGAGCCGAGAAGCAGTTCCCATCCTTCTCGATGCGCTTTCTGTCCCACTCGATATTGCAGACCTCACACACATATGTTCGGTTGGGTCCCTCATTCCGGACAGTCAAGGTGTATCCACATATCTCGTAGCTCGGACGTTTATTGCCCTTCTTCTTGAACTCTTTTTTCTCCGGGCAAATATAAACCACGTGCTGCTTGTTAGGTGGCTTTAGACCTAGAAATATGCCCATGCTCTTCGCAGACGTAGGGAATTTTATCCGTTTATCCACATCGCTGGCGTGCCGTGGGGTGTTTATCACTAGAGAAAATATCGCCATAAATCTATCCACGGTTGCATTGGATGTCCCGTGAGCCTTTGCAGCGTACATAATCATCGTGCAGATTTGCTGGGACGTCCAACCGACGACAGCGTGTTGTCCATCATCGTCTAAAAGACACGACTGCGTTACTGTAAACAAAGACTGATTGCACCAGAGTGGGTAAACCACCCGGTAATTCGGAGGTGTGGCGCACTTTAGCACCGTTATAACACTAGCCCTGCGCAACCTTAAAAGGGGAACATGCATTCACTCGCATACATGTGGCACTGGTCTCTTCTCTGGTGGAGATAACCTCCGGCTCGGTAGCTGACTTATGGCGTCCAGTTAATGAAACCTGCAGTTTGCTCAGTCGATCGTCTCTCTTGGCATGAACTTTCGGCATTTTTGCAATGACCAAGTATCAGCTTAACAATAGGAGTCGCCTGATAACAATCAATTTTCAATCTATGGTCAGTGTCAAAACGTGAAACTGCATATGAAATACTGCAGAATGACGTAAGAATGAATGACGCAGCTAATCAGACGCTGCGTACACTGCGTTCAACGTGCGTTCAGCACATTGCTGAGTTATATTTCTAGAATAATTATGAGCCGTTGAGAAACGGATCAGTTCTAATCATCATTTCGGATTATTTGCTATCATTTGCCATACATGTTCGCAGGTGTTGCTGTCCTTCGTCATGGGTTCTAAATCAACCGGTAGGAGACCTAAATAGCGAGGCCAGGTGACTACATCTGATAAGGGAGGAAACAAGCCTGTCAGCTAAGAACTTATCAGCCTTCTGACTCGAACACGGGATGCTGGCCGTAAGTGTCTCTCTTACTTTTGATGCGGCATTCCCGTTCTTAACAAGAATCGAACTAAGGCTTGATGTTCTAGTGACGGTCATATTCCAGTACGACGATGACTACTACCACCTCCTTCCACCAAGCAAGATCTTTCCGGACAAGATTTTAGAAAGACACAATGAAGACATCAAGGAGAAGTAGCGGCATAAGAAAGTGCTTGAGCCAGGGATGAAGTTTCGTCTGTTTTGGACTGCTGCCTTCAACCAGTCCAAAGCCACCGTCTACGCGGTGGGAAGACATGGAGCGACAGTTCACTGTCCTCGAAGAGGACCGAAAGAACCAGGTATGGCCACTATAGAATGAATAGATCTTTTAGCCAAATATTCACGAAAATTCAATACAGACTGGCTACCGAAATCCCATGTTGTTGATACGTTCCGCTCGTGACCTACTTTCTGTTTCCTTTTTCCCAGAAGAAGTAGCTCAACAAGCCACCGAAGAAAGGAAAAAGACTGCTGCTAGAAGAAAGAGAGCAAGAGATGACGTCCAAAAGCAGTCGTCTTGTCAATCAAAGAGCAAGGAAAGAATGGCACACGAGTGCATCTCCTCTGCACACCAGCAGCAACGAAATGGAGGAAGAAGACACTGACCTACAGTCACAACATTCGACAACAAAGATGACCCGTTGTTCTCTTTTCCGGCCAAAGTCCATGAATAAACGATCCCCATCACCTGTCTTTGACTATAAAGAGTCTGCAGTCTCAAAGCCAGTGGACGGACGTCTCCTCTCTCCTACAAGCTCTGTTCATTCTTCTGAAGTGACAACAGTCCACAGTCCTGTTCCATCCGCTTCATATTTCCGTGATACAACCGCAGACCGCAGTGTTGCTGTTGATAAGTTATCAACCGGAACAGAAGAGTGCGTCGAAAAGGAATTATACGATCCGGGAAATTTCACGGAAAACGAGTATTCGCCCAGCAAGGAGAAATTTTAGTAAACTTGATAGTTCTAATATGATGAGTGACAAAATTTTTTACTGACAATGCTCATTGCAGACCGTGATAGCTCTCGCGAAAGCAGTAAAGTTCGTTCTGAACATAGATACACGAACATGGCGGCGAAACAAAGATCAGGTTTGTGAATAAAATTAATTTCGACCACTTAAATGGTACGGTGGCGTTATGATTGCAGTATTCTTCACAGGGCTGCGTTCGGCCGTTGTTGAACGTAGCCCATTCGAGAGAAGTCACACCGACTCACCAAGTGGACGACGCCATAAAGGAAGCATGGGCCAAGAAGCGAGATATTTACAAGAAGAAATTTCCATGTATGCCCAGCCCATATTTCATATTTCAATTTTCTCGCAAAATAAGCTCCTGTTTTTCAGACTACCACAAGCTGCTGAAAATGAACGGAGCTGCAGGGAAGACCCGAAAGCCGATAGCCAAATGTAACTCGATGTTCCACTGTTCTTTTCAAACAGCAGATCGTTTAGAATTCGCCTTGTGTCATTGCCGCTGAGTTTTATGCTGCTGCACTGTTCAGATAGCATCTGCGAATTGAGTGCGATACTGAATATATTTCGTGCTGTTATAGTTCCCACAATCAAGTGGAAGTTCGAACGTTAGCCGAGAGCCGATCGCGAAAGATTTTGCCGGTTAAGAAAGTCCGAGATGTGGGTGGACAAGAAAGGCTTAAGGAAGCTCCAGGAAAAATCCAAAAACGCAACAGAGTACGCCCGGAAAGTCATGTTCCATCTGCTGATCACCAACGACGAAGTCATCTCGCTTTCGGAAATAAAGCCTGACGGTGTCGGGTTTGTGAAGTTGTTTGGACAAAAGAACTGGAATGCCTTCTACGGTAAGTGCACGAGTTTTTCTGCGTTTTCGTGTAGCGGCGGTTGGACCCACTCTGGTGCCAACGCACACCCATTCTGGTGCACTCTCAATAAATCGGTACACTGGCGCTCCTCACTTAATTTATTCGGTCTTCTTCCTCGTAGATCACGTCTTGGCTTTTCGTACGCAGAAGAAAGTATACCCGTTATCAAATTGGAGTTGGATGCATATGGACACGTTGCAAATGCGTCCATTGCAGTGTGGGTCGCTGCCGTCGCACAAGACTGGCAACCCAATACGCAACAAGTTGGGAGTCGCCATGGTCGCGTCATCCTCTTCGTCTTCGGCAGCTGTCTTGTTAAATAGCTTTTGCTCCTTCGAGACCATCCCGGCGTTGCCTCCCGGAATAAAGAAACATTTAGCGGTTGTAGTTCGCTAGTTTGTAAAATTTCATGTTTAAAGTTTTTTTTGTCGACGATGAAGATTACCGGTTGCCTGCTTGTACTCGAAGACGGTGGACTCTTGCGAAGCCTCTCGTAATGGAGAGACCTTGAATGATCCCTCGTTTTGCAGATTGTAGTTGTTGAGCCCCTTTTTGGCAACGACTTCTTGGCAACGACCTCAACCGGAAGTGCATGACGTCAGCCAGCTATTGACAAACCCTATACGAACGATCGGCAGCGAGAGTTTCGGTGACTGAGACTATCGGCATCGCACAGAGGTGGCGAAGTGCGCTGCGGCAGGGGGTACAGGGGGTGCTGGAGCCTGTACCCCCTGTAGTAGCAAGAACAATAGAACCACTGCTCCTGGGGGCGTTTTCGATGCTCGAGCAAGCGGTTCCAGAGCCGATGCTCGAGCAAACGGTTCCGGAGCACGGAGGCGCAACGCCAGACCGCGGGATGCACCATACACGGTCTTTTCTTATGTGTAACAGCTCACACCACGTACGAGTTGGTTCGCGCGAGGTTGCAATGGGGAAATAAGTGCGATCCAAAATGACTGATGCTTTTACCAACAATAGCGTGGTACGGTTTCTTTTTCTTCGTCTCATATTGAGCCGACTAAGTTTAGCTCAATGTGACATATCGCTGTAACAATCACCGTCATTTCGAACTTCCCCTGCCGACAGTCAGCATTCACATTCTGTTCTCCTTGTGAGAGGGAGAATATCACACAAGTAAAAGGCAAGAGTGACAGTTGTAGGCCGCACAACGTCCGCAAAAATCTATTTTTCTAACTTGAAAACTAATGCGCCAGCAGATATTACTCATTCAAATTTCACACACAACACTGCGTTGGCCATATCCACCTCCAGCAAGGCTCAGGATTAAACACGGGTTAGTCCAGCTTGATGTTGTAACCCTCACGTTCAACGGAGCATCGTGGGATGCAACGCCAGATATTGCTCGCAGTATCAACAAATGTCAGATAGCTGTCGGCGGACCGTTCCGATCATTAACATTCGCAGTACCATGGGGTGCAAAAGATCCCAGTGCTGCGGTTCTTGCCAGAGTACGGGCTGGGTACCAAGCGTATCAGCTTAAGATTTTTCGTTCTCTCTTGCATGTTGTGGGCAGAATGGACCAGCGGAGTCTGCTGACCGCAGGAAAAAATTCAAACTGGCCATTGACGCGGAGCTGTTACCCGATCAGCTGGCGCAAGGTAGCTCCGGCTCGTTTACGTCATTCGAACCATGCATTCTGCTACTGGCCGACTTAAGCCCCACGTTCTCTTTTCAGACAGTTAAAGTCCCTGGGATCGTTTCAACCCCATGGCTCAGTTCCAACACAACACCTGGTTCTGCAACTGTTGACCAATTTCTAAATCCTACATTACTAATTAGCCCAAAAAGAAGCGGCCGTGTGGGCTAGCATTTCGGCCACCAGGTCCATGCTTCCATAGTCACTTTGAAGACTTTGACTTTGGCACCATATAATCCAGAGTGGATTTGATCAAGCATTGGTCGAACCAATTTTGAGCTGACCTTTTGGTCAATATCTCCTACCAATGGTAATCACCCACTCCCATGAGGCCACGGCAAAGTTCAAAAAAAATATAAAACCATTGTTCGCTAAACCTAAACGGATGATCATTCAGTTTCACTTCTGTTACCGGGCATATTTCATTCCAAACGATATGTACGAGCTGGTCATAATTTTATTTATTCGTTTCCCATTCTTCTCTGCTATCCACTTAAGTTTTTCTACATCATCGACAAGGTTCGAGCGAGTCGGAGGCGAAGCGAACAGCTTGCATATAACTATGTTCATGGGGAAACGTAGTCTTCGAGCTTTTCAACTAAACCGGGATCACAAAAATTGGACAAGAACAAAAAAAGCTGTTCGAAGTCAAAACATTTCGTCCATAAAATATGCTGTAACGTTGGCTGTAGGGCCCGTGCGGAAAATTTTTGTGAGGAATTTCTCGTGGAGATCTCTTTTGGTGCGATCTATAAGGTGATAATTGTGCTACGTTTTGGCTGTTCAGGCTTTCCCCTTCGTCTGTCACGTGACGAAAAACAAGCTTCCAAAAACGGGCCTCATTTCCTTCCTCAAACCACCCATACTCGCCGCTTGATTGATTGAAGTGGCGATACCGAGATCACGTGATCACAAAGTATAACGCGTGCTCTACATGATAGTGTTGGAACCATCGGAATCAGACGACGGGATCACAAATACAGGCAACCGAATGGATATCACAGGGTGGCGATGACCTATGAGCGTGACTGTAAGAATATCATCTCCACTAGCCAGCCAGCCTGCTAATGAAGCGCACATCACATTGTGGATCCAGTGTATGCAAGAGTCAAGGAAATCGGCGTGTGGCTAGCCTGCTTCAAAAATCCTGAGAGCCATGTCTCGGTAGCACAGCTTTTGCCAAGAACTATTTCGACTATCTGTGCTAATTTCTATTAAGCCCAGCCATGTCCCCAGCCACGTGAGACAAATAACTGCCGAAGTCGCGCGGCAGTTAGCGATGTCGAATTCTGTTGAACGACACCGCTGGACGATGGTCCGCTGCTGACCAGTTTCTTGACGATCGCGGATTTGGACTCGTGTGCCAGGCTGGATTTGTGATGATGTTCTAGGCTAGAGCGGGAGTCCGGAACCAGCCGCGCCCCATCCGGTTGTGCAGAAAATGTGGCTTTTATCCATTGGTCGAAACGACACGTCCTCTTAGTCCGACGCACCATGTGCGGCGGCGTTTGCTAACAGGTAACAGCATATCAGAACGGCGGCCAGGCCCTCGTTTGAGGCCAAATCTGAAGATTTTCTAGAAGATCAAGCAACATGTCTAGTAAACCAAGTTCACAGAGATAGAATCTTTGCTCTGCCTGCATCGTACGGATGTTCAGGATGAACGCCGTAAATCGATGTAAGGGTAGCCTTTTGGAGAAGTCAGCGCGAAGGTAGCTACCAGAGCTCAGTTCGGATTTGGGATGAATGGTCCTGCACTATTACGTTATACGTACTCAGCGATGACGTTTCACGGGGCTAGGGTACGCACGTTCCTAACTTTTCTCTACCCCTCTTTACTCTCTGCTTATTATTGTGCACTGATGATGTGAGCATCAGTTTAAAAGCTTCTGTCCTATCACTTGGAATCTCTCCAGAGAGATTTCCAAGTGCGCTCTCTCTCCGACCCATAAATCATCCTCCATCATCTTCCCGTGTTTCTCCCTTCGAATCCGACGATTCCGCGCACATGAGCTTATTATATTAGGGAACGTTAGAGCAGTACTGTACTCGGGTCGGGGGGGGGGGGGGTCCGAGCTAGTTTTGTTCCAGAATTAGCTCAAAGGCTATTATACTTGGGTAGCGACCTAGCCTTGTTCCGAGAGCGGAGTATACTACCCCTTGTGTTAAGCTTTGAGCGAGATTCGGCACAAGCTCCAAACGACTGGAACAAGCCCTGGAACACGAATAGAAAGCTTTGAGCTTGCAATATTTAGCTCAAAGCCTATCAACGTTATGACTGCCATTGATTGCGATTGCGTTGATCGAATGCGTCTGGCACTTTGCAAGTTGAATTTTGAAATTTCAACTTTCATATTATTAAAGGTTTCTCGAGCATCTTCTCCACTTGATAATCTCTTAACCTTGATCTTGCCTCAGTCGTCTCACATTGTTCTGTCCAACCATGGACGGTCAACAACCAAGTTCAGGGAAGAAAGCTGGTGGTAAACGGTCAGTTGCTGGTCGTCCAAAAGTGGGAAAGAAGAAGACGCCAGCTGAAACGCCGGCCAAGAAACATCGAAGATCGACCACGAAAAGGAAATGGAATGAGAAAGATATTGCCGATGTGATCACCCTGGTTGAGAAAAACAGAGTGTTTTACGACACTAGCCATGTGGATTATTACAAGGCGAAGGACAAGCGGTTGGATATCTGGGAGGATATGGCCAAAGAGTTGAAGCTTGAAAAGACAGGTGAGCTACATATAATACGATTTTCTTATAATTACTGAATTATGGTTTCTGCTAGTCTTGATACGTTCTGCTGGACGTACCTAAGAAATATGAGGATGCTTTTCATATTCCTTGCTTAGTGTGCTGCCATTGTGTGAAATTGATACGTCTTTTCTGCAGGTGAAGATGTCAAGAAGCTGTGGACAAATCTACGTCGGAACTTCGGTAAGAAACTGAAGAAGCACTTCGGTAAGAAACTGAAGAAGCATGGTACAGCACGACAAGCCACCATTGAAACCTGGCCTCACTGGGACAGTATGCAGTTTTTTCGCGACTACATAACTCCTACCGAGTTCTCTTTGTCGGATGGAACAACCGACGACGAGGGAGACAACAATGACGGAACTGGCGACGATACCAGCCTCGCTGCGAACGCAATTATCGATATCCCTAATCCACCCTCTGTTCAATCGTCCACAGGTAGGCACAGCCCATTATCAGTGCATTGATGGATGAACCATGCAGGACATAACTCAGTGAATTTTGCAGCATCCACGTTGTCCAGCGCTAGCAAGCCGAAGAGAAACAGCAGTGGGTTGCTTGTTTCTCAGCAAGTGGAAGAATTAAATGAGGAAGAGAAAAAACTGGTCAGTCAAGCTGATGAGCTGACGAAAGCCTTGGGTGTGATTGGTGCGAAGTCTGACTCTCCAGAAGCACAATACGGTATGTGCACTACAGTATCTAATCGAAAGTTTGTTAGTTTAAAATCCGACATTTGTCTTGCTGTTAATTACCACGTGGTGTCTGGTGATATTCTAGTTACGTTATAGGCTACGTTACATAACGGCAACGTTGCTGAATCAAGATGCAGCTGGTCGTTCAACCCTCCGACAGAAGATTGTCCAAGCGGTGGCAGTCTTTCTGTACGAGAAAGCAACGGGATTCGGTTTCCCTTACCGTCCTAGCACGCCCATTTCCACGGAAGAGCACAACTTTGACAGCACCATTTACGACTTTACGGTTTTATAGAAGTTTCTACATCACCAGCGTTTATGTAAACAGCTTTAAAGCAGCAATATTCTCATTTCTTTAATGTACCAAATACAATGTTTTCTTGCCACGGTAGGCTTCCATAAGAATTAGAGAATACAGAAAAATCTTCTCTGTTTCTGATAGCAGCACGTCCAGTCTTATTTCCGCTTAGTTTGAGAGGAATCATACTTGCAGGCATCGTCTTACGCCAGGAACCAGGTACAATGCTACCGTCAGGAGCCTCGCTGTCCACCAAGGTTGGGTGGATGTAGCTCTCGCCGCTCTTCGCATTTTCTTTTCTCAAAAAATTATGCAGCGCGCAGCATGCTAGGGTGAGGTAGATGACCTGCATAAATTCCAGGTCGATTGGTCCCTTGAAGATTTCCCCATTTTGCCGCAAGGATGCCGAAAGCATTCTCCACCTCCCGACGAGCCCTTGACAATCTGCAAGTTATAATATATATAACACCTCTACGTACAAAATATCGAACCTGGAGTTGAAGATGCGTTCATGGCTGCCTAAACTCGACGAAGCTTATCCTGGGAATGGTCGCAGTAAATTTTCAGACATGGGGAATGCAGCATCGGCCACGAACACCTACGGTAGCTTCTTCGAACACTGTTCTGGCTTTCTAGAAGGAGGTAGAACCTACTCCCCGTCGTACAGAGCTCGGCTCAGAGTACAGTTCTGCCACGTTCCACCGTCGCTTTGCCGTCCAAACCCAACGTCCACATATTCAAATGTGTAGTTCGCTCCCGCCACAGCCATAAGAACGACTGAGTGTGTTCCCTTGTAGTTGATCCACTTACTCCCACTATTTCTTGGTTTCTACAAAAAGTTTACAACCGTAAAAGGTGCACACGGAGAAAGGCACATAATCTCAAACACAGTTTTACCTTGATTTGGACATGTTTCCCGTCAATGGCGCCGATGAAATTAGGAACGTTCCACATGACCTCGAATTTCTCAGCGTTCTTCTTCCATCTCTCCTTGCTTGGTTCACCTATGTAGACATCTTTCAGAGCATCGTATATGGCCTTCGTTGTTTCTTTGAAAATTTTGCTGATCGTTGTTTGAGATATAGCAAACGAATGGGCTGCTGCAGTCTGCGTGATACCCGTTCCAAGAATTCTGTAAGAACATCTGCTCGTTATAACTCTCCCATTCCATATACCAGATTAAAGAATACAAATATTACTTGCTTTTACCTTAAAGTCAGAACGAGTCGTTCTTCAGCTGATGGGCTGTATATGCGTTGACTGATAAGTTATCAACGGTGTGACTAGCTTTAGCAGCATCTTGAACAATGGCTCGGACATCTGAAAATATTCCATGTAGTATTCCATGTTCTCTGCGAAGGTTTTCACTCTTCTCACGTACTCTCCAGATTCTCCCCTATTCACGTTAACGGGACGGACATACCATCTTCTTGCCTTCCGTTGACGAGAAAGAAGGGATAAGCATTGTTGTCGCTTGAGCGCCACTTTGCGTTGTTATAATCTGAGCAAACGTAACCGACAATTCAACAGTAAAGCAGTAACAGCAGATCTAGAATCCATTTCAAAAGAACGATAACTTTTCAAGGATAAGCGATGAAATAACTTCAGGGAAACAGGAGATCAAAAATTAAAGCGGGATTTGTTGACAGCGGAACAGCAAAACTATGCTGGCACAAGTGTCATAGTATACTCGGAACAACGGAATTCGAGTAGCGAAGACAGGTACTTGTGCTTGTTCCTGCTTAGGTTGCTACCTTCAAATTCCGATCTTTCGCTCAACAGAAAATTAGCTCAACCGCGACTAGGTCGCGACGGAAACCTAGCTTCCTGACCCGAGTATAGTACTGACTTTACAGCACTTATACTAGAATGCGTTTCGCTGTGGTCACCAAGATATTTTCTGCGTCTGCGAGAAGGACAAATTAATGCGTTCGAAAGCAGACCAATGTGTCGCACTCCCTGGCGTGGTTTAGATTACTAAAGCCTTAATGCCATAATGCCTGAGGGCTAGAAGGTAAGTATAAGAAGAGCAGTATGTTCTAATAGCGGCTCGTGACTTCGCCGTTTATAAGGATTATACTGGAAGGGCAAGGCACATTATTGCTAATTTTGCACCTTTCCAGTGTCAGTTTCTATTCCTGGTGTGGCCACTGGGCTTTGTTCCACGGAAGCCATCTGTACCTTAGCATGGACATCTCTCATTTACGTCCTTTGGAAGAAACTTTGCGTTAAGTCAAGGACGAGCTACTCCGAAGACGAGCTACTCCGAAGAACAGCTCGTTCGTCCCTGAAACAACTTCGTTCTCTGAGCCGGAGCACAGACGTGCATATCTTGGGTTGTCAGGGAAAGTAGGAGGGTTGAATTTCGAACGCTAAAACATCAGGAAAAGGCCAGTTGTATTTTTCTCACGTGAATCAATATGAGTGAGGTTGTGCCTCCACCAAGACCAGCACCCGTCGTACCCATTCCAGACTACGACAATTTCCAGTATGCTACTCAGGATGCACCGGAGTACACTGAACACATCAAGAGCATCTTAGCCAAAGCGAACGAAAAAGTGAACGCTCGGACTGGTTTCCCAGAAAAGAACGCTTTTGGCCACCGTCATGCCGCCCCATCCGTCATCGGCGCAGCTTCTGAAGAAGCTCTTGCTTACTTCAGCCATATCAGTATGCTCTAACCGCACTCAAACTTTGTGCGAGGGGCTGATGCGTATAATGAATGTTATGGTGGCAAATTCAGGTTCGGAATGTCTCATGCAGTTGATCCAGGACCAAACTTTGGAAGTCTTCGAAGGAGACAAAGTAGTCGGATCGTACAAGGTTAAAATCCTGAGGGTACCAGCCGATGCCGGCAAGGAATTCTTCCGTGTAACGACGCATTTAACAAGTCAGGTTGGAGGCGAGAAGGTCGAGGAAACGCACGATGGCGTTGTCTCGGAAAATATGGCTACCGTCTACGAAAGCTACTGGCGCTTAGAATCGGCATGTCTGACCATGATACAATATTTCCTCGCGTAACCTGGGTTGCACTTTTGTTAAAAACTTGCATTGGATCATAAATCTTACAATCTCTCTGCTTTTTTTACGGAATGCCGAAGCAACATCCGAACGAAAGTATCAGTTTGAGCATCAAGCCAACGGGAAGTGTTCGGTTGCCGTCTTGAACTCGTACAGCGGAGAAGTCAGCAGTTGGCTCAACGTGTATCCGGAGGACCAGGTTAGAGGCTTCGTCAGCGAGATCGCCCATATTCTGTTAGCACGGCTGCTCGCGATGGAAGAGAACATACCGGACAACTTTACGGTGCTATCCTTGAACAACTTTGGTCACTTCCGCGACGTCACCTATGTCAGTGAGTACTGCACTGATTGTCATCGCCGTTCTTGTGCCAACTTTACTGAATGAAAAGCTAATAATTATGTTTGGTCTTCTCCGCTACAGGAAAACGTTCTACCTCGTAAAACATTCGCTTTTCGCCCCTACAAAATCAGCTGCTTTGGCTTGTCGCGTAAGGTCCCACGTGGGACGGAGCAAGCGTACATCACGGTGCAGGAGCACTTCCTCAATCGTCGGTAGGTACGCATCTCCCTTATTTTGGTGATGTCTAGTAGTATACTGTGTACCAGAGGCACCAATCCGGCAGATTGATCAGCGCCAACGAGAAAGACTCCAACATCGTAGTTCTAGCCACGGAGATTCCGCCTTGGGAGTCAACAAGTAAGCATTATGATAGTTTGTCTTGCTTTCGCAGTACGACAGAATGTTATTTCTTCCATAGACTTTACGAAGCCAACTGAACTGCAGGGAAGCACTTCGAACCCCGAAGACGACAGATGGTTGCTGAACTTCCACAAAGCTGAGGCGAAGGTGTGCTTTGATACCCCACAACTCGTACGAAATAAGTTACTCTGATTGGTACGTAAGAGCGCGCAGAGAGGCGAGAAAGAGATTTGGCTAGCAGCTTTTCCTCTTTGTAATACGCAGTAAGAGACGGATCGTTTTACCGGAAGCAATTGGTTCCCAGCGAGGAAGTCCGCGCCCCGCACGCGCTGAGCTGCTACTGGCTCCCGCCAGCTCTTCCTAATCAGAGACGCCAGCCTAAGCGGTGGCGCGAAAACATGCGAAATCTGAGCTTCGACTAGGCCTGAACCCTAGCCGCCGATACGGCAAAATCCCCTGCCTTGAAGCAATCATACAATAGTCGGAATAGGAAGGTAGCAAAACGCCTGATGGATGAACCACAGAGCCAAAAGAGCCACTCACCAACAATCCCGAAAAAAATTTACCTAAAGATGTGTTGAAGAAAAACTTCACTAGGGGCGGTCTCATCTTGGTAAGCCCACCTCCTTTTTCTAAGCTTCTTTTCGCCTCTCACAAATATTTCGCTCTGCCCTCTTTTTAAGTTTTTCTGAAATCGCTAGACTCAACTTCGTACGAGCAATCTGGCTGAGAACGTGCTGCACTAGTAAACAACCCACGTGATGTGCTGTAATGCAGGTGTCATGCGATATGAAGTCTGCAAACACGATGGCCAAGTACCCTCAGCTACTGCAGCCCCTGCAGGAAATGGTACAACTGGTTCTTGCCGTCCGACCTGACAACGTGTTCCAGTTTGTCAACGACTCTTTCCGAAGCTACAAAATGCTATTCAGCAAGGCTAGCCAGGAGAACAAACGCCGAGTTCTGTCCCATATCGCAAGGAATGACTACGAGGAACCTGAACCACAAGACCGCGCTTTCCAGTTACTTCGGACTTACCGTCTCGACAAATAACTCTCCACATGTGGATCGCATCACGTAGAAACTCAACTGTTTCAGCTACCGATAACAAACTACGTGGAAAATGGTCAGAAAAGCTTCTTACAGTTGCGTAAGTTCATTTTACTTTGGAGACTAAGGTTAACAAGAATACAGTATACCGAGCTCGAAAGTAACGAACTCCGTCCAATGCAAAATATTTTTTCGACGGAGGAGGTAACCCAAGAAGGCGTTAGTGCGATTGTTGGAACTTTAGCTCGAGAAGACATTTTAGGCTAACATAGTCCAGCGCTTTGGATCATCCACCGCAAATTTATCATCAGGCTCAAACGATCCAGCTGCTGTATCCGCAAAACCATCGATAGAGTTTTGTTCCTTCTGGTGAGCCGCTTTTAGCCAGGTGTCCAGTACACAGAAGGTTTCTCTGGCTACCGATCGTGATCTCCCAGACTGGCCAATGCACTCGACGATAAAGCGACAAATTCTTAACATGGTCTGATTAACTTCCTGGTCCACTGCTTTTGTGAGCAACTCTCGCACAACACTTCGCTGGTTTCGCCGTTCGATCTCCACTTGCAGCTGGCTCTTTCCCTCCTTCTTGTCCGCCACCGACTCCGTCTTTCCTTGCGAAATTACAGGTTGGCCGGTAGTCACAGTCACTGCTTTCTTTTGTCGTTGTTCCATTTTTAAACGTTGTCGGTTGAGGATATCCTGCCTAACTGTCATAAACAGCGCTTCCATATCCTTCTCCTCGAAAACATCCAGCCAGTCTTGCGACTCGCCCGGCTCGAAGGTCTCCTCGGCCACTTTCCTGTCTGAAGTCTGCTCCGGCTCTTGTCCGATACAATGTGCGCTTTCTTGGCCATCCATGTCTCGCACCTCAGCCAGGAGTCGATCCTTCAGACTCATTTCTCCTTCCGCTTTTAGATCCTTTTCTGAGCCATTTTGGTCTGATCTGGAAGTTCCATCAGTCAAGCCAGTGTCGTCGTTCTGAGTAACGAGGACGTTATCCAAATTCACTGCTTCGGTAATAAATTCTGGGTTCTGCGCGAAGCTCGAATCAAGACCTTTCCCCGGGGCAACGGAATCGATTTCGGTTTGCACGAGCTCATCCAGCTGATCTTCATCGTTACGTTCGGTTCGGACAGGTCGCGAAAGTTTTCTGGTGAAGACTTCAATGAATTCATCGAGATGGAACCGAACAGCTTGCAGTATCTTCCACCAAAAGTCCTCATCGTCGTCGATTATGTCCAGGAAGGAACACTGCTCTTCTTCCGGGGTTCCGCTGGTGATGAAGCGGTCCAACTTGACTTTGGCTTCTAAGTCACACTCTTCAATGAATTTCTTCACCTCACTCAACGCATGATCGTTCACACGAAAGACAGGTGGTGCGAAATGCCCAAGAGAAAGATCGCTGTGTAGACCGGCATGACAGACTGCGACGTACAGCTTCCACAAGAAACGAAGGCTGTGCCGAAAGTACTCAATTTCTGCCTCTATGAGACCCAGGCAAGCATTGCGGAAGGAAAGGATCACTTCGGTATAGCCGCTATTGCCCATCAGTTTCCTCAAGCAGGTCTGACGACCCGAGTGGCGGAAATCGACTATGGTACATGCTGTTTCGTAGAAGCCGTCAAGTTTTCTTATCCAGTCTTTCGTGGGATGGATGTCTGGATTTCGTTGATGCTGATAATTAAACCGCGACCCGAAGTCTTTCATCAAAATATCCAGCGTTGTACTAGTTTGATCTATGCAACTTCGGAATATTTCTTTCACATTCTTCGTATTTCCTGAAAAAACAGACCAAGGTTGAATTTTTGAATAGACCACACAGTTTGTCATGTAAATGTTCTTCCTTTCCGGAAACTTTTTTCTAGGAACAACCATTTCTATGACCATTTTCTAGGAGCTTCTTAGGAAATGAGTTTGGTGACTCGTACCCGCTAGCCTTCCTTCCGCGTGTCGAAGTGCTGGCATCAAATGTACCAGCCTGTCAGCGTGCTGCAATTCCACTTCCTTCCATAGGGTCACCATCTGTGGATACTTCTCCGCTCCGATGAATGGAAATTCAAAGATTGAAACCCGTTCGGATTCAGTTGAAAGTTCCTGAATGTCAACGAAGAGCTTGTTACTGCGATGCCACGAAGAAATGTGATTTTCCAGTAGCTTCAACGTGCTGTCCATCCAGCACTGGAGAAACGTCTGAGCTGCAGTGCCCTCGATATCAGATGAGTCTCTGATTTCTAACTCCTTCAACGCCAGTAGTCCATCTCGTAGCTCTTTCACATCCCGGAAAGCGTTGCTGACCGGTCTACCCGATGAACGAGTATAGTTGTCGGAGCGGCGCAGTTCGTTGATTAATCGTCGTAGCTTCCTTGCTCGGTTCTTTCCAAACGCCTCGTTGACCAAAGCTTTGTCGTTGTTCAGTCGCTTACGGAGCGGGAAAGAAGATTTTCTGTATATGGCCAGAACTGAAAAAAACGAAGACAGCCATCGTGACATAGAAAACTACCAGTTCAGAGTGGATTTCGCAAAATTAATCTGCTACCACACTGACACGTGTACTTTTCTAAATCCGATGTTGATATTGTTGCGACGTGCTCACCAATTCTTTTTGGAATTGTATCAGGGCTTTTGGCCACAATATCTCGCAGTCTTCCTTCGCATTTGCAATACACATCCCGAATCAGAATGATATCTTGCTTGAATAAATAGTGTATGGCGGATTTCGCTATCCTCTTTCCGAGCAGACGTCGAGCCAGCTGATGTCGGATGGATGTTCGGTAGTTCCAGATGTGCTCACACACCTTCCCTAGAATGGTGTATATCTGCGCTTGTGCCTCAGCTGATACCCCGAAAGAACAGATGGTTCTGTTCAGTCGCAGCACTTCTTCCACGACGCTCCTAAGTTCACCGAAAGTCTTTTCAGGCTCGTCCCAGTCATCATACTCTCCCACATGTTCAATGAGGAAGCTCGAGTAAAACCGCTGCACTTTTTCCCAAGCCAGTTCGTTCACTTCCTCGAACGTCTTCAGGTACTTGGTCAACTTGTTGCGAACAGCTTCGGGTGGTGGAGGCCATTCTTCCACCTCCTCGTGGTTGGGCGTACCGCCTACCAAAATCCAACATAGTCACGGTAACTATGAATCAAGCCTTTTCTAAAAACCTACCTTTTCCTTTGACCGTTTTGGCAGGTGGCTTTTGGGGTACATTCTCCACCGCTGCAGGTTCGTCCGCATCTATCAAAATCTCCTTGGATTGCACCTTTTGAAGCGCACCACCGGTCGAGTATGGCGAGATGAGGCTCGGGCCGGTGAGAAGTTCGCTCTCTTTCGGATACTCGATCCGCAGGATGGCGCCAAAAAAACTGCGGGGTGTCGGTCTGGGTTTCGGCCCGTTCTCGTCAGCCACCCAACGTGCTTCTCGCCATGTCTCTCTGGGTGGGAAAGTGTCTGCTGAGTAAACTCCCAGACGGCCTTCCAGTACCTGCAGGAAGTCGACAGACGACGGGAAGTCGGTAATGATCCAGCCAAAAGGCGGAGGTGGCGGTGGCTCTTCCGGCTTCTCTGGGTCTAAAACGACAATCGATATCACTGGAATTCGGCACTACAACAGCAGTACACGCGCGACGAGGTATTACGGGCCAGTAAAAATTACGGGCCACGCCAGGCCCTTTCGCTACGGCGGCACGGGCAGGTGATTCTTACTACAAGTAAGAACCAACATCGAGGCTGCTCTGCTGTACGTACGTGCTGGATATTGGGCCGACGAGTTAACTTAAAGCTTGTCATATTTATTATAGCGTTTAGATCTCCATTTTACCGGAACACTCAGATCTTCAACAGTTCAAGCTATTTCAGAGCTTCTCCGGGAGAAAGTCGAATATCAATCGACAGCAGCGTTGAAGCGTAAGAGTAAAACAGATTATCAGTTGATGGCCACTGTCCATGACAATTTTCTACGGTTGAATTTTACTGCGTTACGTCAATTGTCCGAGCTCTGTTTCTGACTTCCATACAAATTGTAAATTTGCCGTCTTTTCCGCCTGGCCCGTAATTCTTGCTGGCCCGTAATATCTCGCCGTTCGTGTACTCCCTTATGGTAACCGTGGAAAATTTTCAGTGAGATATTCGCTTCGTCCAGTTGTCGTTATTCGTTTGAAATCCACATTGGAACAGCTTGCTCTGGCGATCGCTTGTACGTATATGGGTGTTTAAAAAAACCATTTGTGGTTACCTCAGCTGGGCATGTCGTAAAGCTGACAAGACGCTAGACATGGTCAACGAAAACTTCTCGTTTGGACATCTGTACTGGACAAACTGAACTGAAATTGCGTGTGATGACGAACGAAGCACGAAAACATTTTTCTTGTACTTTGTGAAATGAAGCAAAAATTACACAGTAAAAGTCGAAGATTGCGAAAGTCGTACCCATGAATCGAAAATTTTATGAAATTGAATTCTCGTGGCGATCCAGTGGAACGCTGATGATACAACTTCGATCGTCTGCTTGCTGGTCTCCCAAAGCTTGGGATGCCAGCAAGCGGAACGTAAAGACCGTCATCTTGAGTGGCGTATGTGTTCATTGTTTCTGGTCGGGGGCGTGCGCCACTCGGCAGGGTGGCTGCGTGCGCCTTGTTTACCGGCCTCCCAAAACTGGTAAGGCATACAAACTACTGTATTTCTAAAATTATTCAAACTCGGTGCTGCACTGAGGTTCGCAGACGATCCGATTTGTACCATCAGCATTCCACTGAATTCACGAGTACTTTAATTTCATGAAATTTTCGATTTATGGATAGCACTTTAGCAATTCTTGAGTTTTGCTGTGTCAATTTTGCTTCATTTCGTGGAGTACAAGAAAAGATGTTTTCGTGGAATTTCAAACCAGTTTGTCCAGTCCAGTTGTCCAGTGGAGTTGTCCAGTAGAGCTGTCCAAACGAGAATTGTCCGTTCTCCATGTCCGGCGTCTTGTCCAGCTTTCACGACATACCCCTTAGTTGAAGCAAATGACATCTGTTTGCATTGGCTGAATGAGAATATTTGAACTACGAAAGGCTTATAGAGGCTTTTACCCTGAATTATTTGTGAACTTTGTTGTTCTGCAAAAATACATAAAGACAGAGCAACTTTTTCTTTCGTTAATTTGTTTTGTTTAACATCGAGCAGCAGTGCTCGGGTGCGGGAACTCCGTACGAGGTAGCCAGCATGAATATATCCGGGCCTGATCTCGACCCATACAGTACTTCTTCAAGCTATTGATAGCTTTTCTCGGCTCCTAAATTAAGAAAAACTTTTCTCCATTCTTTTGCAATAAATCAGAAGCTCAGAAATAGCAGAACTGGAACGATATTTGCCTTGGGAGGAAGGTGGGTCGGACGTAATGTTAAATAGCCCGTTTGACGTACTATGGTCAATAAATATGTTTCCAAAATGATCAAGTGAATATGTTTACAAAAATCTCCAGCAAAAGTTCGAACTGCTTACTGGGTTCTGGTATTGGTTCAGAGGCCTTCATGTCGTGCTTGCCGTGGTGTTTAGCGTCAGTCTTCGGAGCATGTCCACCTTTTGCTGCCACGTTTGTTCCACCGGCATTAGCGAGCTCATCTGCCGCTTTAACTTTCGTCGGAAGACGTATTACTCTTTGCTCAATAGCGTGCTCGAGCAAGTCAATCAACAAATTCGGGTCGACTGCTGCTTCGTCCATCAACTTTCGTAAAATCCTTCGCGTCTGGGCGTAGTTATTTCGTATCGAGTTATGATCAGTGGCTAACAAGGAAGTCATAGAGGTGGGAAATGACTTGGACTTTTCGCGTTTCAACGTGGAAGTCACACTGGACTTTTTGGTTTCACCGGTTCCTGCCTTCGACTTACGACGACTACCTGCAAACAATTCACCAGAAGAAAAGTTTTCCAGCTGCCGATCGATCGGCAAGTTTGTTTTCGCTCGGAATGAGCCTTTTATGACATCAAGCACTTTGAAATATATGACTGTGACGCAGGTTCAATGTGCTTCACTTTGTCGCGGTAACGAAGCAAAAACGGATGGCGGAAAAAATTTGAACCCACAACTCGAAAAATGCTGGGCTGTTGAGGGGCAGTCTTTCTATCAACAAGCGACTCAGCAGGAGACAAGCACCTGCGTGCACTTCCGAACCAGGATGCCTCATTATTTATCATGTTCGATCAGTTGACCGCTAAGGCTGCGCACAGACTCGGCCACAGAGTGCAAGAGCGCAGGGGGCACCGTTCCAAGCACCCCACACATTTTCGGTGCTTCCAGCTTACTCATCACAGCTTTGTGACCTGTGGTCGAAACTTTCTGCTGACTTGAGAGTCATGTTCCTCGAGGTCTGTTTTATGGAGATACCCATGTTTCTGAATGCTATGCTAGTCACCAGCCCAATTTTCTAAGATTTCTCTCACGATGCTTTAATGCAGGATTTCGTACCTTTTTCTTTTTCGGCTGGTGCTTCGGGTGGAGGTTGGAGTGCTGTCTCGACGGCTTCATGGACCAAGTCAGCCACACTAATAACTTCCAAATTGTACATAGTGGCCAGCTTGTTGACGACGGCCAGCTTTAGTGGACTACTCCGTTTGCCGACAACCCATACACTAACGAACTTGCAGGCAAACTTGAACTCTGGTATCGGATCAGGTCGCCACTCCTCACTGTTCAAGCAACAAGACAAAATGTGACCGAGATAGCGACGTTCCTGCACTACGTTCCCCACGAACTCAGTCATCCACCCTGTAAAACCGATATCGACACCCAAGTGCAATATACGTACGAGTGCGTAGTGCGCAGAACCAAACAGTTCCTCGAGACTTTCTCCAGCCTCGTTTTCTGGACTATAAGGAGAATACAGCGGTGTTGTCAGGGCATGGTGAAGGGGCAAGGTCGAACTCTTTGCCTTCCGCTCATCCGAATTCTCCTATTTTGAACCGGTGTGGAATTTCGGTCTTTATCTATGAAACCGAGTCAACACTGAAAGACGCGGATGAGCGGAAGGGGAAAAGTTCGACCTGACAGCTCCACCATACCTGACATTTCCACTATGTTTTCCTCGTAGTCTTGAAGGATCATCCCTATGTGAATTTCGTTATTTTTGTGATAGATCTTACCAAGTTCTTCGTAAGGGAAAGCAGTCGAAATTTCCCGGTATTCTTCCAGCTCGACATCGTCCCAAAATAGTGTGATTTGATCTGACGAATAATTGTCTTCCAAGATTGCCGGCTCAGGTTCTATTACAGGTTCATCGAACATCGGCTCTGGGTCCGGTTCTTCCCTCACCAGCGGTCCTTCGGGCTCTCCAAATTGTGCTTCCGGGTCAATCATCATTGTGAAATCTTCTCCCGCTTCTTTCGCCACCCTCCCGGCCATCATGGAGAAGTTCGTCTCGTAATTTTCCCACAAGATCTGATTACACATGTTGTACTCTCGACTGAATATCTGATAGATCTCCGGGAAGTACCTCACGCTGGCCTTTTCACACCACTCTTTCAGTTTGTCTTCGCTGAGCAAATAATCTCCCAGCATGTCCCAAAAGCCTTCATTGACCATGGCTTTCACGTATTCGTACTGTCGTTCTTCATTTTCTTCCTCCCTTTTCCTAATCTTCCTGCACATCCCATCGAACTCTTCCCGCCTCTTGTACAACAAAGCCAGCGCCTGTTTCCTGTCTTCTTCTGCCTTCGCGTTGATTTTCCTAATCAACTGTATTGATTGTTGTTCCTCCCTCTCTCGTTTCTTTTCAATCAGAAGATCCATCCATAAGGCCTGCGCGTGCTTAGCCGCTTCATTCTTCTTGGCTTTATACTCCTCTGCCTTTTGTTTGATGCTGGTGAGATAACTTTTTTTACTGAAACTACTCGAGCTTTTTTTCGGCTTGATCACAGTGGACTCATGTAATGTCGCGAAAAGTACCGGCGGATCGGCTTCGACTGGCGCCATCAGCATGTCTTTCTTTGCCTGTAGGTTAACAGCTGACTTTGATTGCTTGATGCCATGGATGGATGGAGCACGAGTAGACAACTGTTCAGATTCCTTCGGTACACGCTGAGCGCTTTTACTCGTATGAAGTTCAGGTGACTTCGGGTCCGTCCGTGTCCGACCTTTGGATGGCGACGACGGCGAAGAGGCTTCAGGATGTGGGGGTTCAACTACAGGTGGTGGAAGTGGAGGATGGCGAACCTTGTCAACCTTCTCATCGAATTCATCAAGTTCATGCTGGACGGCACCTTCCCAGTCTGAGTGATACTTCGTCCGTTCCATCGCATCTGCTCTGAAAACTGCTGTCAAATGTGATAAAATTCTAAGTCATCAACAAGAGAACGGTAGGGTGAGAAAACCGTTACCTTAGTGGGACTGAAGCCATGTCGATGCTGGCTTCCATATCTGGCTTCTTTTCGAGGAAGTGGCGGATTCTGGCTTCAGCCTGTCGACAACGGTCTTCTCCCGGTATATGGTATCTATCGTCCATCGCTTTGTAGGTCTCGTAGTCCATATTCGAGACTGCCAGAAAATTCA
Source organism: Ramazzottius varieornatus (assembly GCA_001949185.1). Lineage (NCBI taxonomy): Eukaryota > Metazoa > Tardigrada > Eutardigrada > Parachela > Ramazzottiidae > Ramazzottius > Ramazzottius varieornatus. The sequence continues at coordinate 5,162,967 of BDGG01000001.1, forward strand.
TCCATGAACCCTGGAAGACAAAACCGTATCAGAAGAGTTCGTGAGTCCACCAGAGCACTGGCCTATCTGACGCGAAGTATGGTGTCCCAGGTGTGACGTCATTGCGAGCGCGGCCCTGAGCCAGACCGCCCAGCTAGTTTTTCGTCAGCGCCATGCGTCAATCAACAGGCACACAGCAAATCACAACAACCGTACCTTGCGTTGGAATTTCTCGGCTTTGTCAATCATCCACTTAGGATCTCGCATTGGCAGAACTTTTAGGATTTTCAAAAGGTTGTAGGCAAAATATTCCGCCGTGCCTCGGGCCATCTGCCAGATATAAACAGCCATTCATGTGGCGTTAAACAGATGGAAAAAAGGCGGAGGCTACTGTACAGCCAATACATTCTGGGAAATATCAGGTGGAACAGCTCAATAATACCTGCCTGCATCAACTTCTTAACGTCTTCCAAAGATAGACGCAAATCGACGTCCTCCAACGCCGGTAAAATCCGGGAAAAATTCCGTATTTTGACCGCTTCATCTCTAAGAAAACAAAACCGTCCCATCGGACCCGTCTAGGTTTGTTCCAGCCACGGCCAAAGGACAAATACTCACCTGGCGTTCTCGAAGAACGCGAAATCCGGCTGCAGTCCAAACTTCTGAAGTATTTCGCCGATAAGGTATCCATTAGCAAAGCTGGACGCAAAGTTGAAGTCATCTAAAAACCACGAATTATGTATAACTTCCGAGGGACGGATCTGAACGAAACGAAGGATCAACGCCATTACCTAGTGTGGTTGATAACCCAATGCGTTGATTCAGTATTTTCTTCAGTTCGCGCGCCATCCCTCCCGCGGAAAAATTGTTAGTCTAATACCATTCAAGACATCTTCGAAGAAGGTTCGGGAAACAAGACCGAAAATAATTACATAAGAGGACAGAAATGAGAGTGTTTTCGGTATTTTACTTCCTATGATAACGACGATCACCGTATCTCGTAATCTGACAGCTCTGCGCGTTGATTCCCGCAGTAAGCTACCCATGCCGTAACGCAGCAACCTGCAGGTTCCGCTATGCATGCATGGTCATTTATCCTACGTCTCGCATTCTCGTCATCTGTCTTTTTGCAGAATTTTTTGCTTTCGACTTCTCAGGCTCTTCCAAAGATCTTCATATTGGACACAGCGCGGTCATGGTCGCAATGCACGCTTGCCGACAAAAAATACATCCGCTTGCGAAGCAACGTTCAGCCTGCAGTGTTGGTTCAAGCTCGAAGGTCTTTTTGACGAGATACGATAAAAAGTCCAGTTTGGTGAAGAACGGTTCCATAGTTTTAGGTCGAGGTTCTCGTCTTTCAGTCTTCCGGTGGGCAGACTGACGACTGACGAGCTCACACGTCACCATCAAAGCTGTCGTTGACGGACCATACATGTGCATTGATGAGCTGCTAAACCGAGCACTGCTGAGTTGATTGACGATGAGCACTGAGGCTGATTGATACACAGGGGGTTCAACAAGTTTTAAAGCTGATTTTGTTTCAAATTACTGGTTCGTCCGAACCTCTCAACTTTTCAAAGTAAGCACCACCAACCTCTATGCAACGTGTATATGGAGAAACCCAGTCGTTAAACATTTCGCGGTAAAAATTTTTCATCAAAAGAAGCAAGGGCGTCATCGCCAGCGCTATCGAGCTCCTCTTCGGTCGAAAATGTATTTCCCCTTAAGAGACCTTTCAGTTCTGGAAACAGCCAAAAATCGCAGGGAGATAGATCTGGAGAATAACGGGAATGAACAACAGTATCGAGTTCCCGCTCGGCCAGAAATTCCGCTGTTGCAAGTGCGCTGTGTGACTTATCGTGGTGAAGCAGTTTCCCCGAATCCCGGCTTTCGACGTCTGTTTCTCAGGATCTCACACAGAGGTTTCAAATAGTTTTCGATGAAAGACGCAGCATTTACCGGCGGTTTACCAGGTAGCTTTGCTCTGAGAATAACTCCTTTCCGATCCTGGACAAACTTCCGATCCAGGAGTGTTGGTGGACAACACATTGCATGAAGGAGAAAAGCGAAGACTAGAAACAAACTCGCGAAAAAATTTTAAATGTATCCGAAAAGGGACAAGTCATACTTCCACACCTGATATTACCCATATCGATGGGTAGCATTAGAGGACCAGGCTTCACTGCGAATACTCGACGGGATGGCGACCACATGGCAGAGACACGAACTGAAGTCAGGACGAAAATCCATTTTGAAAGTCTTGAAAGGCCTACTGAATTGGGCCGAGCGCGCGACCACTGGTTAGGTTTGTTCTCATGAACAGCGTGACAGCCTTCTCCCAGTCCGGACACAGCCTACTCACATTATCAAGTCGAGCGAAGCGATGTGTTTTTAAAGGGGTTGCTGGGCATGTTTAGTTTGACCACAAAGGAATGGCACTTTCTGGGGCGGATTCGGAGCCAAACATATTGCCCCTGGCTGGCGCGCTGAACCGGATCCAGAATTGGTGCTTGCATGTGTAGTTGATTCCTATCACGCAGCTGCATGCACAGTTATGGCCATTTACGCCCCTCTGTACATGTAGGTGCATGCACTGAGCTCGGCTTGTCAGGGGTGTGCCCTTGCTAGTGTCTATCACCTGCAGCACTATGGAATCGAAACGATTGCAGCACACACCGACCGGATCGAAAGTGCAGAGAAGATTCCAGCTATGCCCACGTTCAACGGACAAGAAAACGAGAGCAGTGTGTTCGTTCTGTAATATCACTCTCTGTTAACTGCACCACAAGTCCATTGAAATTGTAACTTGTCCTGAGTGTGAGAAGAATAGCTTCACGTTGTATTAGTAAACTTGGGCAGATTGATTGTTCTTCAGTCCTGTGTTTCCCCGATGAAGTGGTGAATTAAATGAATACTACACATGATATCATGCGCCGGTTAGAATGGGGACGTTGCTGTTGGTCAAGGGGCGGTGGCGCTAGTTTTAAACCAGTCAGAAACTCCGGGATCTTTTCGCACCCCATGGTTCAATTTTGACATAAAACACGTGGTGCTGCATGTGTTATTCAAGCACGAAGTACTTCGTACGCACAGTGATGTACAAGGCCGTTCTACGTAAAGGGACGCTTTTGTTTGAACTCACCAGACAGAACGATTTTGCCCTGAAGGAGGACGGAAAATCGGGGCAGTTGCCCGGACCTTCGTTATCTATTGCTCCATGAAGTTCAAGGCAGTAGCAAAGACCCAGCAGTAATTCACTGATCAGTTGCTTCTGGGTGCTGTTTTCACCTTGGCCGTCAGCAGTGTGCGACTCTTCTCATTCCATCAAAGTTGTTAGGGAGACGGACTGAGGAAGGAATCACATTCACCACGGATCGTACCGGTAAGTTCGCTGTCTGTTCTGTAGCGCACCTCCTGAAATCAGGGATCCGCTTCATTTCCAATCCAAAACCAATCTCGACCACTGGTCAGGAGTAGTTGAACTATTTGCATGGGAAAGCCCACTGGAGACTGGATGAGGCTGGGCGAAGCGAAAATAAAGATTTTCGCCCGTTTCAGCCGCGCCGAAAGTATTTTTGATCAACGAATCAGCCGCACACGCAGCGCTGTTTTCGCTGCGGCGAAGATCGGCGAGAAGTTTTATTTTTGATTCACTGAGCCTTATCTACTCAAAGCTCCCCATGTTGTCCTCAGCAGTATGCTGAGATCGCTTGGACGGGAAAGAAAAGTGCTGTGCTGAACAGTTTAATTTCCACAACTAATGGATTCTGCTGAAGGAGCCTCACACAGACGGTATAGTGCCTGCTCTAAAACACGGTGATTTTTCGGGCTAATCTCCTCACGGAAACTGGTCATACAGTGCAATTAGAGGCCTTGTAATTTGCATAGATGGTTTGAGTGAACAACGATGGGTGGCCATCTCGGCAACCATTAGCTTTCAGTTTGACGGGTGGTTGTAAGGGGATTCAACACCTGCTTGACGCTATGAAAAAATTTATGATGCGGTTGACAGCGTTACACGTTTTCAGACAAATGGGTATTTCCACATGAGAATGCGTCCAAAGTGTTTTGGCTTCGGATCTGTCTTTTGTGACATCAGGTTTTGCGAAACATCAAACTGCACTACAGATTCGATTTGCCGCACTTTGCCGCCGTAATGAGACCGGAACGAACGGCTGAACTTTATTGAGTTACAACTCGGGAAATGCAGGGGCTTTAACGGCGAGTCTTTCCAGTTTTTTTTAGTGTAGGTAAAAGTCGCATTTGAGTTTGGCCTCAGGGTGCAGAAACTTCGGCCCGATCCTCGAACACTTTGGTCTGAGACTGTTAGGACGCATTCTCATATGGAGATACCTAGATTTCAGATTAACTCTAACATAGCAGCTGTCAAACAGGGAGATCTCCAGCGGTAACCAATAAGCCCGTCTTTACTGTACATTCCCTTCGTGACACAACTGTAGAAAAATCGGTGCGTTCATGATTGTGCGATATCTACGTTTGTTCTGACCTCACGAGTTCAATCGTGAGGTCAAAACACGTGTGTAAATAGTAGTCTGGTATGTAATCGTGTGCAACGAAGAAGTTCGCAGTCCGCAGGCCGATTTCGACCGAAATTCTAAACCCATGTCTCACCAATAGGGGCTGCTGCTGTGCACACGCGCACATACTTGGTGTGTTTGCGCATGCTGTTCATGCGGTTCAACCTGCGGTTTAGCCGATTCATAAACGGCCGGCCAAAAGTTTACCTCAGTAACACCCGCGATTCCCTTCTTGTCTCGCACTGGGAGATATTTTCACAATTTGTAGACGGACAGGATGGATTTTCTTTTACGCCATAGTGAAGCCGGTTGTTTTGATCATATAATGGGCCTGACCGGCTTCCGATGGAGAATATTTGAAAACACTATTCGATGACATATTCAAAAGTTGCGCGATTAACAGTTACAAATCGATGTCCCTTGGGCCGAGTGCCGGCCATGCAAAATCGTCAGTCTACCGCAGCCAGGGGCGGATGACCCATAAGGCTGACGAGACGCAGCCTGTCCCCTCGACCAAATACTCAGTCTCGACAGGATGGAAATTTGGCCGCAAGACAAGCCGAAGAAATGGGAGCCTCATGAGGCAGGTCGTTCACTCGATCAAATTTTAAATATTTCCGAGCAGTTTTTCACGTTTTTGAGGTTTTCAAACCTCCAAAATCGCAAAATTTCAAATAAAAATGTCCAGTCGCAGTTTACAGTAACAGAGTTTCGAAACTGAGGTGCATTTTTGGCATGGTCGCTTTAGAAAGACATCGGTCTTCAGTTGAACGCACTATGCAATGGTTCCAGTTTTGAAGGCTTCGTGAGGCTCGCCTTAGATTTCCGTCAGCCTCGGGGCTCAAACACACGATTTTCCCAGCCTTACAGGGTGATCAGCCTTACCCATCCTCCGGACCGCAATCCCCCCCTGACCGCAGCAACCCTTATTCGGGTCATTTTACCCTACCGTGTTGGTGGAGCCTTGGCATCATCTGCAGCTGCACAGCTGAATCCGCACGCGCTTAATTTTGATTCAAGTATTTTCAAATTACTGTTTTTGGTATGCAATGCCACAACTGCAGACACAGTTTATCCGACTATCACAGAAGGTTTGAATCAGGAAAGAATGGATTTGTGACCTACTCAACAAACAGCAATCGCGACCCTGCAATGTACTCGGCAACTGGGAAAACGACTTGTAAGCTATGTCAACCATATGTCGTCCATCATATGGGTTTCCACGGCCCGATTTGAGCCTCGCAGGGATGAGCAGTTATAGGATTTGGTTTCGTCCGCTTCTTTAAACATCAAATACGCTAAAAAGTTTGCTAAAGTCGAATTTTACGTGATAAATTTCACGGACCCAGTCCTCTACCAGTTTGGGCTAAAACTCCGCTATTTCCGCTGTGGCTTGCTATCGCTTCGCTCTGGATAGTTCTGAGTGTGCCCATTACCGCTATAGTTTCGCTATATGAAGAAAGTTATTTCGGACTGGGTGATTTGGTCAATGGCAAAAACTGTTCAGGAATCGATTTTTTCATCTGGGGCAGTTAGGGGCGAGTTGAAACGGCTGATGCAGCCTTCGTGCAAAGCTCATGGGCGGCAGATGACCATTAAGAGATATCACTTCGGCAGATAAGGGTCCTACAGTGGTTATGACTGAACTTTGAACTATCGCGAGTGAGCGAACTGAGGCCTTTCTTTGCCTTTATTTTGAGAACGTCACGTCGTGATGAAAGCTCGTACAGCACAAAGTCGACAACAGTGATTCATACGAACGTACAAGACGAAGAGTATAGAAGGTTGAGACCAAGATGGGGAGCCTGCAAACGATCTAGGAAGAATCGTTATCTTGTGTGGCACAGTTTTCATTCCTGTTGGCGAGTAATTTGCGCCACATCATCCCGAGATCGTTGTCCATGAGTACCTCGATAAGCGGGCATTACTGCAATGTCATAATAACGGTATGGGACAAAGCACACTCAGTGTGAAGCTAATGATGAACAGATGATCCTCCGGTACGGATAATGGTCCGGATACGGTGGCGGACCCTGAAACAAAAATAAAACATCAGTCTCAGACAATATTCAAAAATATTCATATATCGATACGAACGTAAAGTCGAAGGAAGAAAAATTCGAAGGGATGCTGGCATTTATACATGTGGCGGCGTACTCTGCTCCATCAACCGCGTGCAACCTGTCCAGGGCGTGGCAAGGTGGGAACGTTCTGCATGGCCAGCATCACATCGCGCTGGTGGACCTGGAGAGCGTTGATTCTGCCACGTGAAACGCGGACGGTGGCGGAAAAAGCACACCAAGACCAAAGCTGCGACGAGAGCTCCAGCAGCGATTCTGTATATGGAATGGTCGTCCATCAATGATCGCTTCTGGACATCGCAGCGGTGTTCCATCATGTTGTAGAACTCCTGGGCATATTCCACCCTTTTCACGCTAACCCGGTCCGCTGTCATGAAGTTCCCGTATCGCTGACTAATCATCTGCAACATAGCACCTCGCACGATCACCAAGGATCTCGTACAGTAATGAGACCTCAGAAGCAAATTTTTTCCAAAAATATCTGAAGGAAATGATCATAAACAGAATTTAGTACTAGACTGTTAAGTTATCGTTTTACTCAGTAGACTTACATGCTCCATCCCTTTGAGCATAAGGTGACAGCTGACAAGATTTGTGGAGCCACTCTGTGGAGTTAGGATAGCAAGTTGCCGAGTCCTCCTTCCGCCAGAACCATAACCATGACGAAGGCAAACAGAACAACGCCGGCGGTGTCCATGATTTATTCTGGGATTTAGGAAGCGGAGATACCGTAAACGAAAGAGTAGGAAGGGGAATTTCATGTGAGGAAATATGGCAAGTAGGACGAGAAACGTTCGACAAGTGGTTCTTTGTGTGACTGCACGGCGTTTGCGAACGTTTTACGTCTGAAAGTCGTAGTAACACTCTTGTCTGTGATGAACCGGTGTGCGTCACCGTAACACTATGCTTCTACGCGTAGAAAAAACTGGAAGAAACATTTGATACGTTGGAGATCGCATCGTGCGACTTCCTCATTCTATCGAAAGCGCAGTAGGAAACATTTCTTGCTCGAAATTTATAGTCCGCACTGTTATAACCTTGCTTACAAGCTTGGCAATGGCGGACAATTTGTTGAATCCCATTTGCAGCTATTTCCACAGGGAACCGGCAAAAGTAGGAAAACGTTATCCTGCAGTATGCAAAGGTTGTGGCACTTGTGTTATCAATTCCCACGTTCCCTATCTGCTTGACCATAGTCGGCAAAAATGCTCGAGCACGTCTGCTGGCCACATGGCACTTGAGACAGCAGCCTCCGCCCAGCATGCACAACCCGAGATCGCACAAGCATCGTCCGTAGCACCAATGAACCCCTGGGTTTGGTTGTGTGTTTGCACCACTTGACCTCCAACACATGGCGGTTCACGTTTATCATTTCCCGGCTGTTGATTAAATGTCTGTTGTGTAGGCCGGTAATTGACCTGCTGCAGCTGCTGGGTAAACTTTCGCTGTTGTGGCTGATTGAATCCCTGCTGCTAATTAAAAAAGTCACGTTCCCGATTATCGGACTCATGATACAGTGTAGGAGGACGATTGACCATACGAGGCGCACTAAAGCCCGGCTGGATGTCACTAAAAGGCTCACCGGCCTGCTGGTTTTGTTTACCGCTGTACTTCTGTCGTTTGTTCTTGGCCAACGCTTCTAGACGCGGTGTGGCGAGATCGATTCCCGGGTACTCTCGGAGAAATCTCGCCAGTTCTATGATGCCTGCCATGCACGCGCCCATTTGGTGCATGTCTAGCTCGAAGGATGTCACCTCAAAACCCTGCTTGGTGAACCTGATGTTTCCCCGCCCATCTATGTCAGTTTCGACGTTCCCGAATTCACACAAATTGGCTCTCCCCCAACTTGAGCTGTGCCATCAAGCTCTGCATCCATCCGACAAAGGTGTCAAAGTCGGATAGACTTAAACGCAGGGCTTCTTCCCCCGACCATGCAACATAGCCATTCTTCCTCTTAGAGTATCGGCGGAAGTCGAAAAAGAACAGCTCGTTCCAGTAGGAGAAACCGCCCGCAAAATCTTTTAGCTAAATATGATACGTAATGCCATGAGGATAGTACAGTGCGCTCGTTACAGCTGAAAAGTCTTTTGGCTGTTCAAGGAACAAATAGTATTAAATTATGCGCAATTCGAAGGTCAGCAAAAATTTTCTGAAACAGCCCAGTTCATGTCCATTTTATTCGCCACGTCTAGTACAACGAGTTTCTGAGTCGATCAAAAGTGGATGGTCCATTGATGAACACTTAAACTTGGTAATATGAATTGGACATGGTCCGAATCCAATTATTCGTCGAAAACTCCTACAATAGTACCGAAAAGTTAGCAGGTGGCAGCACTCACCGTGAACAGGACGTTGCGTGTGTCGAAGAACTTTAGCCAGTCGACTTGTGGCTGCTCCGGATTGTCTACTGCAATCGCGTTGTAGGTTTGGGCCATGATGAATTTTATCGGACTGTAGCGAAGGTAAAGGGGGAGATCATGTCGCGGTCGGTGAGCGTTTGGTCGATGCGACGAAAAGTTCGGAACGTGTCGAGGATCGGACGGGGATGAAGGGCAGGAGCTGGCTCTACACGGATTTGGAAAAGCATAACGGATGGTTCGTCAGTAACGAGGAAGGAGAAATCTGGCAAAATAAGAAGCGAGGAGCTTGGCAAAATAAGCGGTAATAGAGCTTGCAGCGATCACGTAAGAAACCGTACACTTCGTTTACTTCGACAAGGCTGGAAATCTGAACTTTGACTGAAACGTTCAAAGCAACGACAGACATGCCGGAAAATCAAGCTGATAAGAAACATTCCAGAGTTGAAGCTCCTTTATATGAATGCTTGACTCGGGAAGGTGGGTGTGATCGATTTCGAGTGTTGACTACTTGAAATGTTCCATCTTTGTTTTACTACGCTGTCGGGGTGGTGCTTTTATTCCATCCTTCTGCCGATCATATTCCAGCTCAGGTCATGAACCTGTTGATGAACTTGTTCTCACAGAAATTACGACCTGTCGACTCATTGTCATAACGCTCACGACAGGTGATTCGACACTGCCCATAGGTCATGAACCTGTTAATGATCTTGTTTGCGCAGAAATCTCAGCCTGTCATCCCATCGGCACAAAGGCTCACAGCAACTGACCAGACTTTTGTCACTTGTTATCGCTCCACGGTAAATTATCCGGCAGTTGACACGTTTCATTTCACATGAATTCTCAGTGTTCACCGTTTCAACAAAAGAATGCTAAAAGTACATAAATTTCTCAAGTTAAATCCACATCAAACGTCAGAAGCATCTGTAAACAAAAGCGAAAGAGAAATCTGAAGCACTGTACAGATTTGTCTGGGAAAGAACCTACCAAAAACCTGTACAATAAATGAGTAAACGTCCGGGTTAGCACGCTATTCCGACTCAATCGAGTCAGTCTCGCCAATGCGCGACGCGTAAACAGCATTCGGGTTAACGAGACTACGGGAACTGTGAAGTTCCAGTGCCTGATCCTTGCGAAACTTTCGACAAGCGAAGTACACCACACCGACAAAAGCCGCAACAACAATCACGCTTGCCACAACTCCCACTGCCACATACACTGCGACCTTCCACGTTGGATCTAAAATTACAAAAAACCAAATCGACAATATTTAGAAACGTTTGAGAAAACGAAAAATACCTTGAGGAGCTTCGGAGGCTTGGCTGACATTATCCACACCGCTTTCATTGATGTATGGAATTATGGCATTAGTCTTGATGGAGGTGGTTGAGCGAGTTGTTGGTGCGGCGGTTGTAGTTTGAGCGACATTGGTGCTACTGTACAAGCATCCCACAATGGCAACTTCCGGCTGCTGCGATGGACACTCCAGGTCGGCATTGTTAGTTAGAACTAGCAGCTTCAATTTCGGGTGGGACATCAACAGCAAAGACACGTTCACGTGGCGAATCGAGTTGTCAGAAGCCAGGATCTGAAAATAATTACAACTATTGGAATTTAAAATACACATTGTGAACATCTGTAAATGGTTGGTCACCCCATGCCATCCAACTTTATCCAGTGAGAACTTTAAAGTTGGAAACATTACAATTTTGGGTGTCATGTCACGTATGTCAAGTCAGGTCAGGTCAGTTCGCAAACTTACCGTTCGGATACTCCCGTCAATCACTCCATCCTTCCCGCCCAAGCTTGTCAAGGCCATGTCACGGCAGTCAATCACCGCCTCCAGTTGACAGGAACACTTAAGCGGACAGGCCTGTTCGGTTCCAGCGAAGAACATCAACAACAGAGCGTACAGTAGCAGCATATTGGGGATTCGGAACGTGACAACCTGCAACTAAAAGCAAGCAAACACTTGTTCGAAACTCGCGCATCATATCAGTATATCGCTGTATAAAGTGTGCCGCTCTGAGTGGGTACAGCAAACGACAATTGGTCAGCCCCGATCAACTCGCGCATATTTCCGGAACAAAGCTCATGTCACTGCACGACACGGAAAAGTTATCGAAGTGAACACTCTCACCTCGATGGATGACTTATCCACCGTCAGAGATCCACCACCGATTCGGATTCCGTGCAGTAGACTTGGTAGAAGCTTTGAGCAGCTTGTGGAAGTTAGGGCAAAGCTTGGAAGCATCAAAGAAGACGGTAAAGTTGAATGGAATATCGCAGTACGGTGACTGCACTGGTCAGCAGTTTCCTCGACAGCCAGCGGTCAGCTTTCTCCAGGAAGCTCAGAACTTACTCCAAGAGGCCTGTTGCCCACCTCTACAGGCTAGCAAGCAGCCCACGCTACGTCAAAGCAGAAAAGGACGTCCAGAAAAACAAGAAAATCAGAAGAAAGTCCAGGACAAAAATAATGCAAATGGTCACAGACACACTTGCACATTGTTCGTATGCAGGTGCGTGAGGATGCACCTCGGTATGGTATGAGCGTTAGCAGTGCATTCTGTTCCACTGGCCATGCGCCCTGTTATCTTAATAGTGCATGCATGACTTCCGGCGCGCTTTCCCTTTTTCTTAATACAGTACAGTGAGGCATGTCATATTACGTGACAGTCCATTACCGGTGGACGAGGGGTGGTTTGACGGCTGAAACGACCCTTGTCCACCAGCTACAGAGACAGAGAGAGCTCAAGCTAACAGCAGCGTAAAAGGTAGGTTTGAGTCAATCTGAGAAATCGACTTCTCACTCCAGCACAGGCGCACTAAATACCCTCCAACAACTTCCCCGATTTAATTATAGGGTACAAAATGGTGCGGGGTAATTGCCCGCTATCTGGCGACGTGTACTGCTAATGTCCCTCTGGAACACAAAATGACACTTCCGCCTTCCCTACAATTAGCGCATTCGCACATACGATAGCCATTACAGCCATGTTTTCATTTTGGGATCCTGCTTCGGCCATCGATATACGGTGGGGGAAGGTCGTGTGGAATGCTGAGAAAGAAGATGGCTTGTTCAACGACTTTATCAGCCATCATGCATCATGTGACCTGCGGTGTCACTTGGCCATCAGTAAAGAGTTATATCAAGAAGGCGACGTGCAATGAAGGAAATGTCCCGGCAGGAAAGACGACTATGTCTGGCTCCGATGCTATCTATGGCTGTTCCTGCAGTGCTTGAGGAGGGCGCTCATGCGAAGTATTCTTTCAGTGCTGGTCGACCGTTATGTCTTAAAGCTTTCTGCTTTGCATATGCAGCATCGAACAACACTGTCTACCGGTTGCGAACCTCTCTCAAGAATGGTGGGTTTCGTGTTGTATAACCACCAGGCAACCGTGGTCGGGCGCTGACAAGGCCACGATCCCTGCTGACCGCGAGCTTCCTCCTTCAGAAAGCCAGCTTATTCGGATTGTCGATGCCAACGCCAGCACGGGCAGCATCCAAACCACCATCGATCTATCTACCTTCGGATCTTTGTCCTACGGTCGTGTACGGTCAGTACCTTCAGATATTTCCGAAGGACGGCCCGGAAAAGGGTGTCAGTAAGAAAACCTTTCTTAAGGTGTGGAAGCAGTTAGTGCCGCACGTGAAAGTCCGAAGTCTGCGCAGCGACATGTGCAAGGACTGCGATCAGTACTACAGCCGCATATATCACTACCGAAAGGAAGGTACCCCCTGTGATGATCTGTTGGCGAAATGGACAGCACGCAAGCAAAGGGCGGACGACGAGCGAGCTAAATATGTCAGCCACATGGAAAGCAGCATCGCAAGCTACAAACAGAATGGTTTCTTGGAGGGCAGCAAGTTTCCAGCGGGCAACAATTCAAAGCGCGTTATTGCTTTCGACTTCGCGCAGTCCGTGAGTCTTCCAAACCATACCGACCCAGTGGGGCCTATTTATGTTAAAGTAAGCTCGCCTACTATCGGAACATCTCAAACGTAATGTTTTCATACCTAGCAAGCGAACCCCAGCTGGAACAGGGTTTCAGCTGGGGTTCGAAGTCGGCGAAGTCTATGCAGACAACGTTGATGGTTTTGTTTACGGGTCCAGCTGAAATGCCACTTGTTCGGCCTGGAAGACCCAGCGCGAAAACCCTTCAGTTACTACCTTGCCGATGAAACAGAAACCAGCGGACTGGACGGAAAGCAATCTCACGGACATAACGCGATGATTTCCATGGTCGATTACTACAGGATCAGAGGCTAACTTTTCTAACTCGCCGAAACGGGGGAGTACTTGTCTAACTGACATTTTTCTCGGTCGTCTTCCAACCAAAAATTGTCAAATTAATTCGCAAAGTTGTCCCAACACTTTGCTTTAGTCTGAAGTATCTTGAACCGGAAATAGGTGACAGATCGAGGCGGATATGATTCAGAAAGCAAGAACGTTTGAAGATGGCTGGCGATATTAAGAAGCACGCTTTCTGCAGAAGGCGTAATGCAGCTCAGCATCAGCTGATCCAGTTAGCCACATATATGACGCAACAAGCAGAAATCACGCGGGGGGTACACAGCGTGCTTGAGACTCTACGGCTGGTTTCTATACAAAGTCAGAACGGCAAAAACTTTGCTAACTTTCGAGCGAAAACATATTGTCCTGACAAATCTACGTGAGCACTGCTTGCTACCACGAAGATTATCCTTCTTTGTTATCTTCCACCCTCTAAAGTTTACCTCGTTTATTCACCATGTCTGGGAGCATACCTTCAACAAGCTCTGCAACTTCCGAAAGCTGCCCTTCCGTTCCTCCGCAGCTCGAGATGAAGGCTCAACCGCGGAAGAGACAATACGTGCAATATTATCCTAATAGCTGCTCTGACCGCTGTCAACGATGGAATGTCCACTAGGATGGCTGCCGAGAAGTACGATGTGCCTCAAAGACCCCTTTATAACAAAGCCAAGAGGAAACATCCAAAGAAGGCCGGACGTCCAAACACGTTTTCGCTGGAGGAAGAGACGGAAATATGCGAAATCCTCATCCGCTGTTCGAAGATTGAAGTTCCGCTAGGCAAACGAACGCCGATCAAAATCGTCAAGGCAGTAGCGCTCGCTAAAGGTAAGCCTCATTCCGTTGATTTTCGCTCGTACGAAAGATAACATTCAGGGAAACATCGACCAAATGTGAAAGCTGAAAGATGACTTCTGGTGAAACCACTACCAAGGCTATCCTTGTTTTGGCCTATATTCTGTTTCTAGGCATGAATGGAGCAAAGTTCGCCGATCGATGGCACCGGAATTTCCTTCGAAGAAACCGTGAAATCTCGCTAAGAATGCTGAGTGCGCTGAACTTTAAGAAATCAAGGGAATGGACGGCTGCGCGTTATGAAGAATGGATTTCCCTTCTGCAGAAGCTGAAGGATGACGCTTTTCTCGATAATCCTGACGGGATATAGAACTTGGACGAATCTGTAAAGCCTCCCGCTGGCTTGGCAAGAACCCTACAAGGTCGGTCGATGAAGAAGGAATCAGGATCAAAAGGGAACTGACTGGGGATAGTTTTCTTTATTAGTAATGCTAGGTCTCAAGAGAAGGAAAGGAAAAAAGGAGTCCCGACTGTTAATGACCAGTCGGTTTATATACTTTGACAGCGAAGCAGAAGGAAAGAGAAAGTTCTAGAAGTACGTGAAGTGTTCGTGCTGATTCAGCACGAGTGCTTCATTGCCGAGGTAAGCTCTTTACAGAGCCTCCTCGCTGATCCTACGCATCCTCGCGTAGTGCTCCATCGACCTGTTATTCTCAAGTATTTCCTTGCTGGCTGCGGTTTGGCCTGCGGTCGATGTTGGGTTGTCTTGAGTGTGGACGATGTAATGGCCCACCTGCGTGAAGTGGTTGTGGGTGTTTGCGGTTTTTGCGATTCGGCTTGCGGTCAATGTGCAGATGGCTTGAGTTTGGACTGCGGAATTGCTCACTCGTGTAAAGCGGCTTGCGGACTTGCCGTTTCTCGGTATAAATGCTCCGTGCTGTTATCACTGTCATTCAGTTGGTATTGCTTTGGATGTGTTATGGATATCGATTCGGAGGTGGAATGTGTCAGCGACGGGGAACACGAGGAGGATGATCAACGTGAGCGCGAGGAGGTCCGACCCTCTGGATATGTAAGTTTCTGGGCCATTTTCTGCTTGTTTCCTTTTGTCGTAAGTTCAGGATTGCTGCGTTGTAGACTGGCAGCATTGTTGGCATTGGATCGGACACGCTTTTCCAGCCGGACGGCGCGGTCGTTGTACATGGTACCCGAGACTTTGGTGTGGCACTACGACTGAGTAGGCGAATGGAAGCCGAAAACACGGAACGGCGGGTAACGCAACGAGAGGCACTATATGCGATAGCCCGTGACGCTCTTCGTTGCTTGAGTGATTTTGAGTTTGCTGTATATGAATGGTAATGTTATGATGGCCTGTGCATGAGCTTTCTTGTTTTCTTCAGTTACCCATGTATTCGGGTTCTCTTGATTTTCCATCGTGGGAGTTCTTTCCGGCGTATTGTGGGGTGCTTGGTGCGTTCCCCTTCACGGAGCTGGACATGTTGAAACTTCTGCCATGTCGTCTGGAGGGAAGGGCGGTGAATTACTTGAATGCCCAATCTGACATCATGCCGTTCAATTTAGTGGGTTTGTCTGAGGTGCCTGCGGTCAAGCCTGGTGATCCAGTTCATTTCCGGTACTGGTACGAGCACTTTTGGGAGGTAGTGCAGGCAGGCTTCTTGTTGGATCTACATGGCGCTTGGTTCGGGGAATGTCTGCAGCTCTGCATGGACCGGGACGACGTGGAGCGATGTATGGAGTATCTCGACGAACCTCCGGATTGAATGGATTTGGGGCCTTTCATGGACATGATCGGCAGCTTTGATGAGCAAGGAATGCTGGTAAACAATAATTTGTTCGAGCACCAACGGGAACGTTTCTGACTAAATCGTCCTGTTAGCACGAGGAATAAAATGGTTTTGAAGTGTATCTGTAGGGCGAATTTTAGCGTCGGAAGACAGAAAAAACGGTAAAGGAACAAAACAAATAGTATCTCATTTCTTATAACGGCGTACATACAGAACTGTAGTACATGGACAAACGGCTGCAGTAGAGGAAGAAACATCCGCAAAGAAGGAAGAAACTACTGAAGGACAGGTACAGAGCACAGAATAAAATAAGCCTATAAAACTAAAATATCAAGAAAAATAGAAAGCTGAAACACAAAAAAAATACTCCGCTAGGAGGATGCGATCCAGGCTAAGTACTTTCTTTTGGATCTTCGGCAACCTTTTCCCGGAAAAATTTCCTCGGACATTTCTTTATTCTTTTTTTGGAACATTTTCATTTGCAACATCCCGTAACCAATCTTTTCTTGTTGCGTATTTTCCGATATTTTTCGAACTGTTCGTTTTCTTTTCACCGTAATTAACTTTTTTTTTAAAATAAGGACAGATACAACAAATTACAACTGCGATACAATACAATACACGTTACAATAGCGTAAGCTGATTCGAGCGCACACTCACCACTCTCCCTTGGTGAGTGGCGCGTCGGGCTAGTAGTCCGACTCTCGCGTCGCCTCTGCGATGTTGACATCAGTCTCCTCTTTGGAGAAGCCGTACTGGGACAGGTCTCCCAGCCGGTCTTGGTCAAACATGATAAAATATTGGATGCACTTCAACTGGAGGATTGACCCTTTGATGAATGGGGTGTTCTGGCAATAGTCAGCATACATTGTCTTGACTAGCTGTATGGTAACTCGACGTGAATTCATCCTTGTAGCCAAGGGAGATGGTGCGTGAAGCAGGTGTTGTTCCTCGCAGTTGTACAAAGGATTACACGCTTTGAATAGAGGGCTTCGAGGCTGAACAGGAGGTACTTCTCTAGTGGTGCGTTTTCGAGAGGCATCCAGAGACTGATCAAGTTTTCTCCAAGCTAGGAGAGTTGAGATGGTCTTACGGTTTCGCGGGTCGCACGAACTGGCTAACCTCGGGACGTTCCCGGCATGGGGTCACTTGTGTGGTGACATTTGGCATGCCTGCCAGAACTATTGCGACAGCCAAGAGGAGCAGGGATGAATGCATGTCGGTAGTGTGATATGATATGCCCAGTTGGTGAGATATCAAGA
Source organism: Ramazzottius varieornatus (assembly GCA_001949185.1). Taxonomy (NCBI): domain Eukaryota; kingdom Metazoa; phylum Tardigrada; class Eutardigrada; order Parachela; family Ramazzottiidae; genus Ramazzottius; species Ramazzottius varieornatus. The sequence continues at coordinate 5,180,076 of BDGG01000001.1, forward strand.
AGACTGTGCGATAAGAGGTTATAATCCAATGAGCCAGGAGAACTCCAGAATGAGAAAGAACGACTGTGGTATAAGTAGAGAAAACACAGGTTCCTTGATGCCACGGTAAGCAAAATAATAGATTTGCAGACGATGTAGAACGTGAGGTACATCGAAGTATTTTCAACCAAAAACTGCGTCGGTCGGCACAAACGGGGAAGGGCAATCAGGTAATAAGTCTGAAGTGTGTTGTTGGTTTTTTTGAGTTATGTCTGTTGACGACGTCGTGCTCGTCAAAAAAGGAACATGTGATGTTGGGTATAAGTGACTATCAGGCCGTAGTCGGTAAGGGAAAGATAAAGGATAGATGATTGACCGCCGGTTGGTCGGTTAGAGACGTAAACCGGCCATTGGACAGGTAGCTCAGAGCAACTGAAGGAGCTTCTCAGGCATCGTGAGGAGCATCGGGCGTGGCAGGCTAATTTAACTGGCCAGACCCATGGTTTGGTCCGGCCCTTCTTACTTTAGTATTGAGTTAGCTTAGCTTGGCAGCGTCAGGCCTTGTGCCGAACGTCGGGTAGTTTTTTGGGTGGTCGTTCTGCATAGCTTGGAGTAATACAGCTCTGTCGTCGACTACGGTCTGGTGTTGCGCGTTTTTGGAATTTATTCGGTAACTCGGGATCAGGGAAAGTCCAGAGCTAGGTTAGATTTAGCGAAGGGAGTCTAGCCTAGTGTGTAGCGAGGCGTCTTGTAGCGAGGCCAGCAGCGTCACATTGGTGCCGAAACCGGCTTGGGAGTGGAACTCGGCCGTTGGGAGACAGGGAGTATTGAATTCTGCGTTTCTTAAACGCAGTCTTCAAGCTTTGGGTTTCAATTATCAAAATATTGCGCGCTTATCTATAGCATTATTATTTATCTATTATATAGGATTTCTGCTCTCGTTTTTTTTCTAGTTTCCTTCTTAGCCGTTGCGAAAAAGGAAGGATCCTGGCCTGATCAACCAAGATTTCCCCCGTTTTGCACGGTGCACCTACCTTACGGCATCTTCAAAAGAGATCTTCACTTCGCTTCGCTTCATTGTCTAATCGGTCTTGATTAGCTCCACCTCTGCCCTCTGTCCAGTTCTTCAAGCAAGCTGACTTCACCCACGCCAACTCTGCCTGTCCATTCTCATTCCGTGCACGGTAAGAAGTATTCGCGCCAGTTCGAATATTCTTTGTGCGCCATCTTGGGTTTTGTTTTGTCTTGTCTTGTCTTGTCTTTGTTCCGCAATCTTGCACGCCTTCACCACCTTTCTTCGGTGCTTTGCTGAGGCCTTTTCTTGCTCTTGCGTACTTATACGTCTTACATTATAATATCATTATTAGGCTAACATTTACGGGTCGAATATTCCAAAATCCAAGAATAGCTTCCCAAAATTCAAAAGCTTTTCGAAACCAAAAAATTGTCTCGTCAAGAACTTTTCAGAAGAAGGAAAAAGTGAGAGAAATTCAGGGACAAATTCTCCCGTAAAAATTTGCCGCTGGCATTTAATTCGCTCACTGAGCTTTGGTTCCGGAAATAAATGCGAAAATTGACAAGGGTCAAGTTAGGTTCACTCGAACTCTCCTACGCACGTTCTCTCTCTTCGTGCTTCTTTGCTCTCTTCTGTTTTCAGCTCTCTATTCTTACGCTTTACTTTTGTTTTCTGTAACTCGGGCTCACTTCTTTTGTTGTTCCACGTCGGGAATTACTGCGTGGTACTTGTAGAGTCTCACGTAGCGCCTTCGGCAAGTCAGCGGTACGGTGGTACCGACTTGATAGGTGGTATTGGTGGTACTTTTGAGTGGAGTTTCTGGTACTTTTAGGTCAGACTTGTACTACTTTTAGGTGGCACCTGTGGTATTTTGCGTGGCATTTTTAGTGGTACTTCCGACAATCCCTGGTGGTACTTGCGGTATTCTTTGGTGGTACTTCCGACAGTCTTCTTTCGTTCTTGTAGGTGGTACTTTTCGGGCACCAAGTGACATTCTTGCGTTACTGCTGTGCTTCTTCTTCGGCACATACGTTAGTCCATCGTTACTTCATTCTTGCTGGTTTCTGTTTGGGGATGGTGCTTGAACACACGCCAAAACACGAATCAGGATACAGTCGTTTGTTAGCAAGTACTCAAAGAAACAGTTCCCAGACCGCTACTTCTTCAGCGGCAGTTCCGGGTGCGCAAACCTTTGTCCTATCTGCGCCAGTCATGTCCACGCCAACAGAATTCACACCCTTAAATACTGAACAGCAACAGCAGTTGTTGCAGCAACTCCAGCAGGCCAGGCTAGCCAACCAACAACTTCAAACTGAAAACCAACGTCTAGCACAAACACAAAGTGCATCCGCTCTTCATAATCCCAGACGAGCTTTAGGGCAGGCTCTGAATGAGGAGTCCAATACGACGGAGGCTATTGTAGTGGAAGCAGATAAGATAGCTCTGGCTTTACAGGACTTCCGAAAATCGTTGAAGGTTTTTCGGAAGCACTAAATACGGTTCTTCCGATAAAAACCGACAGCAAAATATTCGTGACACCTTCGACAGTCACGAAGTTCCTTCGTTAATGAACGGATACCATGATGCCGCGTACGTCGGATTGCGCTTTCATTCCGACAAGACAGTGCGCGGTAACTTCCGGGAGGGGGGGCAAACTCTTTTAGAAACAAATCAAATACCGGCAGGGCACAGTATAATCCCTCCCTAAAGTATTTCACGTGTGGTCTTTCCGGTCACGCGGCAGTAGACTGCTATTCAAGTAGAAGTACTACCTCCACTTCGGCGGTGGCGAATAGCTTTACCAACTGCGGGTACTGTGGGAAGAATGGCCACTGGGCTGCACAATGCTTCAGAAACCCGGCCAACCAAAGCGCAGGCGGTAACAGTGGGAAACCTGAGGTGTTTTGCGGCTTCTGTGGAAAATATGGCCACCTCGGTCAAAAATTTTTCAAGAGTCCTTTCAATACCAATTAACCTACTCAGGATGTGAGGAATTCAGCTCCTTCAATCCAGCCTACCAGTTCAGACAACTGCTACAACTGCAATAAGCCGGGGCATAAGGCACGTGACTGTACTGTTGATGTTCAGTCAACAACAGATAACGCAATCACTTGCCACAAATGTGGGGGATTAGGACATCTTGCCCAGAACTGCGGCACCGGTCAGCAGTCATCGAATCAAACAAACAATTCTGGGGTGACTTCCGGTAACAACATGCGGGGACAGTCAAATTTCCGAGGCGGCCAGTACCGCGGAAACAACGATAATCCGTTCCCGCGAGGTACTTCCAATCAAGCGCGATGTGACATCTGCGGCTTGACCGGCCATACCACTCAGATGCATCACGCCAGATCAAATGAAGGTCAGCAAAGCAACAACAGTACCAACAACCAAACCATCACACAAAGATTTTCTCGCGGTAACCAGCAAGTCAATAGTATTGTCGTAGAGAGCGTTAAGGAGAAAGGTCAAACCATCATTGTTCCTGTGTTGGTGGAAAAACAGGAGCAGCTGGCACTGGGCGACGGTGGCGCCGGGGCCTCAGTCATTTCTGGTGACCATACGGCTTTTCTGGGTCTTGAAGTCTCCGAACCCTTACTTACAGTATCGGCTGTCAATGGACAGCGGGTTCTCCTCACTGATCGAGTACAAGTAGAATTAACACTTTGTGGAAAAAGCCAGATGATTTCTTTGCACGTTATGCAGCACTTCCCTTCCCAAGCTTACGGCGTCATTCTCGGTACGGATGTTCTAGCGCAGTTTGACGTCATGATCGACGTGGCGAAGAACCGGGTTTTTACTATCAATTTCTCCGAATCCGTGTACGCACCTCATACAGTAATTGTGCCAGCTCGTACAGCGGTCCAGGTCCTGGTACCCGTAGGTGATCTGGGGTGCGAGGAAGTATCCGTCTCTCCTAACAAGCTTATCCTTCAGACTAAGCTTCTTTCCGCAGTGAACTGTCTTTCCAAACTGAAAGATGGGTTTCTTCAGGTGCTGATAACTAACTTCTCCCTTCAAGACCAGGTTCTTCCGTCGGGTACTACCATCGGAACAATAAAAAAGTTTGACAGTGCTGATGTGATCGAAGATTTTCGAGGATTCGCTATGACGAGTGAGTCTCGCGAGGAGAAGTTCCGTAACGTGAAGCTTTCCAACGTTCCAGTTCCTGAGGCGACGGCGGAACAGCTACGTGAAGGTGCCGAGCTGTCCCAAGAACAGTTTCAGCTTGTTTCGCAGTTTCTCGAATGGTATAAGGATCGAGTCTTCCCGACGAAGGAACGACCTCTTGGTCTCACTGACAGAATGGAGATGAAGATGGACACAAAGGATGCAGTTCCTATCTTTAAATATCCGTACCGTACTTCCCAGCAGGAGAAGGAAATTGTTAGGGCAGAAGTCAAAGACATGCTTGCGAAAGGTTTGTTTCAACCTAGCCAAAGTCCATGGGCTTCCCCGGTGCTTCTTGTAAAGTAGGAAGATGGGTCCGTGAGGTTCTGTGTCGATCACCGCGGTCTCAACGCGGTCACTGAAAGTTTCGTTTATCCTCTACCCAGGATCGAGGATATCGTAGATCAGCTTGCAGGTTCTACAATTTTCTCCACCCTCGATATGAAGTCGGGATACTTCCAGGTTCCCATGGATAAGGACTCTATGGCGAAGACAGCTTTCATCGCTAATGGAGGTCTTTACGAGTTTACCGTTATGCCTTTTGGAGTAGTGACGCTCCCCGTTACTACCAGTGGATGATGAATATCATCCTTTCAGGCTTGCTTTGGCAGTTATGTGCTTGTTACATTGATAACATAGTCGTGTGGAGCCGCGATTTTCACACTCATCTTCGGGACCTCACTTCCGTTTTTGATCGTATCGTGGATGCAAATCTTGTACTAAACCCAGTCAAATGTCGGCTCTTTCAATCAGAAATAAATCAACTCGGTTTTACGATCAATAGTGAGGGTGTCAAGCCGACAACGAAAGGTATCGATCCGATCCTCAAATTTCCTGTTCCTACCGCCATCGATAATTTGAGATCCTTCCTAGGAAAAACTGTGTACTATCGAAAGCATATTCCCGGTTATTCCGATATAACCGAGCCTTTGCATCAGCTACTGAGGTCAAAGAATGGTAAGTAAGTTCCTTTCGACTGGAAGGAACCACAACAATATGCGTTCGACAGGTTAAAGTCTATATTGACTTCTCCTCCGCTTTTACGTCATTTCGACACAAACTTGCCCACAGATTCACACGGACGCTTCTGAATATGGCGTGGGATGCGTCATTGAGCTACGGCATCCAAATGAACCGTTAGAGCGTGTGGTAGCTTATGGTTCTAAGATGCTTAACGAGACACAGGAGCTGGAGCGCTACGGAGAGGGAAGCTTACGCTGTGTATTGGACCTGTATGGAGTTTAGGCCTTACTTGCTGGGAAGAACAGTGAAGGTCGTTACGGATCACCACGCACTTTGCTGGTTGTTCTCAAAGCATACGGTTAACAAACGTCTTACGAATTGGGCCCTTAGTTTGCAAGAATATCAATTAGAGGTCTTTTACCGTAGCGGTAAGCGTCACGAGGACACCGACTTCCTGTCCAGGAACCCAATAGATCCACCATCCGAAATTGAGGATAGGATCGTCATGATGTTTGAGCCAATCGAGATTAAAAGGCTTTAGAGCGAGGATGCAACTTTATGTGCTAAGATTCTAGGAATTCTTGAGCGCAATGTAGCGGAAATAGGTCCAAAAGACGCTAAAGCAGTACTGTAACCCTTCTAACATCTTTAGTACGTCACTCAAGTTAAATCTACATGTCGCGAAAAAAGAGAGTTTGCAGTGCTTCAAGCACGCCTACCACAGTGATCTCACAGTTACGTCAGATCTGACAATAGACTGCTGAAATGAGCTAATTTCCAGTTTCCAAATTCCGAATGCGTTTTGAGAATCCCGGTTCACCACTGATCCTTGTTTCCTCATTCCAACACTTCAGTGTCGACCAACAGTGCTTCTACAGTATCCATGATGGGGAAGGTGCGAAAGACGTCATATATCGAGATTAGGAAGAGAAAGAGGATTGTGCAGGAGAAACCGACGTTAGGTCAGAAGGCCTTGATTATCTTCAAGAGAGAAGTGCAACAGGTAATTTTTGTACAGTACATGAAATTATGCCGTATCCTACGCACTGGATACTGTTCCCGAATTGAGTGGTTCTTGCTGGTTTTTAGGCATCGTTCCAGCAGATTGCTGACGAGTGTGGTCTATCGGTATACGGTGTGATAGGGATTTGTCAGAAGAAAGAAGAGATCAGATTCGCGCTGGCGAATGGCGCAAACCCGAACCGGAAAACGACAAAAGTCAACTTGCAGTTTCCGCAGATTGACGAACAGTGTCTGAAATTCTTAAAAATGGCTCGCGAGAAACGAATCCCAGTTCGCCCAGTTTTCCTCATGAGCGTCGCTACGTTTGTTGCGTCGACTTTAGCAATTGCCGACTTTCGATGC